>QLSR01000118.1:503189-528789 GCA_031780015.1 Citrullus colocynthis | reverse complement strand
GGGTTTTTTTTTTTTTTTTTTTCAAACTCAAATCTTTAATCAATAATAATGGTGGGTTTCAACAATAAAAATGTGGTTTAACATCTTTTTAATAATTTTTTTATTATTATTTTAATATTATTTCCTCACTCCAATCAATTTCATTAAAAAAAAAAAAAAAAAACATAAGGATTGAAAATGAATAATGAAAATAGTGATGTGATATATTTAAATGTACAAAATGTTAGTCGTTGTCTATTTTTAAAATTGAAGTAGTGTCTAAAAGTATTGATATGTTAATCATTTTTCTTAATGTAAAATATTTTTCAAACTTGTATTCAATTGGAAAACAAACAACTCCTTCTATGCAAAACACTCCAATGACACAATCTAACTAAAATATACATTGACTATGAAGTCATCAATATTGAACAGAACGAGAATCAAAACACGCAAACGAATTCTAAAATTGTATCTCCGACCACAAGAGTCGATCTAAGAATGAATTTCTTTAATTGAATTTGTTTCACTCGATTACACATACCATACATTGTATCTGTTTGAATAAAAAGAAAAAGTAATTAGAAATTTTTAGCAAACAAAGAAAAATAGAACCAGAGGATACGACATAATTAGACCTATTTATAGACATATTGGTGAGTACAATGATTAAAAGGAACGGACAACTAAAATAAACTAATAAAATAGGATCGGTTATAACAATAAAGACAACGAACGAACAAATTCTTTTAATAAGTAAGAAAATTAAGGAAAATTTGACCATTAAAGGAATTCAATTTGACTATATATACATAGATTGGGTAAAAAAAATTGGGATTTGGAGGGAAAGCTTGAAGAAAAATGAAGCCTCCAAACAAATTGTGCTTCATCTTATTGGTAGCTTTGGAATCAAACATGATTATTATGACATGTTTAGCACAATCCAAGGTACAACTTCCATTGTCCCCATGGCAAGTGAGCATTTTGAATGATTTGATGGATTCAACTTTGATAGTTCATTGCAAGTCAAAAGACGATGATTTGGGAGAGCATGTGATAAGATCAGGAGAAAAATACTATTGGATGTTTAAAGAAAATATTTGGCAAACTACATTATTTTGGTGTAATTTTAGAAGTAAATATGGACAAGTTTCTGGTGACGTTTTCTGGCCAGAAAGCGGAAGTCGTCTTAGTGATCAATGTGAAGGTCATAACTGCGTTTGGTCTGCTCAAGAACATGGAATTTATTTTTATTTTGCTTCTGTTAAGAGCTATTATATAGCCTACCGTTGGAAATGATGTAACCCAACCTTCATTTGTGCACATAATTTCAACTCAATATAATTATTATCATTAAAATTAGATGTTTATAGCTCAACTATAATTTACATGAATTATCTTCTTATAAAATTAGATGTTCAAATCTTCTACTCCATTTATTGTACTAAAAAAAACTCAATTCAATTGTCAAGATCCAAACATAAGTTGAATATAAACACCTGTTACAATTTTTTTTAGATGAAAAGGTTCAATCCTTTCTTGTTTTTTCTGATGAGCCAAAAGAGTATAATAAAATATTAAAAATAAAAATCGACGGCCCTAAGGCCATGAACTTTTATAATCTTTTTATAATATATTTTGTGGGGTCGTTAAATGTTTAAATGTCATTAAAACAAATTTTTTTTATAATATATTATTTCCAAATTTAATCTATAATGTCTCATATTTGATATATTCTTTTAGTATAATAACTGTGAAGAAGATGAAATGTCAATTCTTATATCGGAAATAAATTTTACTTATTATTTTTAGATATGAAATTCTTAATTAATCCAATAAAAAAAATTTATATTTTTAGAAAGATTGTGTATTTTGCTATTTGTTGTAAATATTTTTTATATATATTAGTCTAGTTCAGTTCAACAAATCTCTGATTTGTATCCCAAATGAAGTATATTAAAATATATATCATATTATTATTTGTTAAAATGTAGCTGAAATTAAACAATAGAATGATGACATGAAATTTGATATATATATATATATATATATATATAAAATAATGATATAGTGTCGTCACATTTAAAAATATTATCATATATATTAACCAATATTCCTAATGTAAAACTATCCCGCAGTATCATATTCAATTTGAAAATATAAATGATCCAATCTAAAGCTTACAAATCAATTGACAACTTCTTTTGTTGTTTTTATTGTTTGCTTTCATTGACATTTTTCATTAACAACGTGATAACGTAGTTATTGAATTAAATTCACTTTCAGTTTGAAATTTATCTCACCTATGTACGTTACAAATTTTCATTTATTAAACATAATTACACATACAACGTATTGT
Source organism: Citrullus colocynthis (assembly GCA_031780015.1). Classification (NCBI taxonomy): domain Eukaryota; kingdom Viridiplantae; phylum Streptophyta; class Magnoliopsida; order Cucurbitales; family Cucurbitaceae; genus Citrullus; species Citrullus colocynthis. Next base: position 526,451 of record QLSR01000118.1, on the reverse strand, counting down.
ATGTTTAATAAATCAGGTAAGAAAATTAAAGATGAATCTTTCCATATGGGAATTCAATTTGGCTATATAAGAAACAAAACCCAAAATGGATTGTGAGGTGACCAAATCACACAATTCCAAAGAAAAGAATGAATCCTCTAAACATATTATTATGTTTCATCTTATTATTTCTTACTTTTGAATCAAAGTCATGTTTTGCAGAATCCAAACTACAAGATAAATTGTCATCATGGCAAGTGACGATTTGGAACAATTTGAAGGATTCAAATCTAGTAGTTCATTGCAAGTCAAAAGACGACGATCTAGGCGAGCACGTGCTGAGCCCTAGAGGCAAATACTACTGGACGTTTAAAGAAAATTTTTGGCAAACCACATTGTTTTGGTGCAATTTTAATAGCAAACATGGACATGCTATTGGTAATGTTTTTTGGCCAGAATCTGATACCATTCTCACTGATAATTGTGACAATAATGTTTGCAATTGGGCTGCTGGAGACCTTGGTATTTACTTCCATTATCATACTCTCAAAACCTATAAATTAATGTATCCATGGCAATGATCTAACCACACCCCACACCTTTATTACCATGATTATTTCAATGGTTCCCCACACACTTCTATGAATAAAAGTATTTGTTTTTGTTTTTGTTATTGTTTTCTTTAGGTATAAGGTTCAATATTTATGTGGGAATGTGAAGAAAGTTCTACCTTTGTTAGATATGGAGAAGATCATATGTATATAAATGAAAATAACTATACATCTCCTCCGATAATGTCTAATGACATGAGGTCTTTTAGAATGAAACGTAAAAGCAAAGTTAATGTGGGTTTATACCAAAGTGGATAATAATAATTAATAGGTTAAAATATTATTTTGGTCCCTGTACTTTGAAATTTGTTCAATTTTAGACCTTGTACTTTTTGAAAATCTTAAATTTAGTTCCTCGAAATTGATTTTTATCAAAATTCATTAAATAAGCATAATAATTTTCATGTAAATTAAAGAAATACAATATGTGAATATGCATGTTTTCAAAATTTATAGTGGAAATGTTAATAAAAAATTAAAAAATAATAAAAAATCTAAAAAAAAAAAATTAGTAGTAGGACTGCATTTAAGATTTATTGAAAGTACAAGGACTAAAATTGGACATCTAAAAGTAAAAGACTTATATTGAACAAATTTCAAAATGTAGAGACCAAGATGATATTTTAATCCAACTAAAGGTTAATTAAACTCTTTAAATACTACTAGAATAAAAGCTCTCAAATTTTTGAGTTGATAAATAAATTTATCATTGTTAACATGAAAGTACAATAAAATATTAAAAATAAAAATCAATGTCCCTAGGTCATGAACTTTTATATTTCTTACAATATATCTTTGGGGCTGTAAAATTTTAAAATAAGTCATTAATACAAATTTGTGTCTAATCCACAACAAGATATTTTAATTTATATTATTACCAAATTTAATTCATGACATCCCGTATTTGATCTGTTTTGTTAGTACAGCAATGGTGGAGACGAAATAAATATCAAATTTTTATATCTATTAATAAATTTTGCTTATTATTTTTAGATATGAAATTATTAATAAGAATTTAACTCAATAAAAAACTTTATTCTTCACTACTTTGACCTTCACTTTTGCCATTTTATTATTTTTATCGATATAAATAAAAAATGTGGGCTCAGATTACCATGTGAACTTAGCTTAGTAGTAATTGGTATAACCTTCTATTCTAAAGGTAGGAGGTTTAATCTTCTACTTCACAATTATTTTACTAAAATAAAAAAGAAAAGAAAGAATAATCAATAAAGTACCGTCACAATAATAATTTTATTATTATATTTTTTAGGAAAAAGCAAGAATATAATAGAATATAATAATGTTTTCAAAATATAAACTATCACTTTTGCTAATAAATGTCTATCTAGGTCTATCGCAGTCTATCACAAATAGAATGTAAAATTTTGTTATATTTATAAATATTTTGCTATTTAAAACAATTTCTCTAGATATGTAGTGCATTGTGTACCTGTTTGGTATTTGAAAACAAACACTTTTGCCCTTGTATATATACACACATTCTTTTTTTAATCAACAATATTGTTGAAATTGAATAATGATATAGGGATATGATTTTTAAAAATAACATACCTAATGTAAAAATATCCCCTAGAGTCCCATCAATATAAAACCAACAAATCAATTGACACCGACTAATTGGCACTATTCATTAACAAAATGATAACATAATTAATGAATTAAATTCAGTTTTAGTTTGAAATTCATCTCACCGATGTTCGTAACAACTTTCCCAAATATAATTCATGATTACACATACCATGTATTGTATGTTTAACAAATAAGATAAGGAAATTAAAGATTAAATTTAGGAATTCAATTTCGCTATATATGAAACAAAACCCAAAATGGGTTGTAAAGTGACCAAATCACAATTCCAAAAGAAAAGAATGAAGCCTCTAAATATATTATTATGTTTCATCTTATTATTTCAATCAAAGTCATGTTTTGCACAATCCAAACTACAAGATCCATTGTCGTCATGGCAAGTGACGATTTGGAATCAGATGAATGATTCGAGTTTGGTAATTCATTGCAAATCGAAAGATGACGATCTAGGCGAACACGTGTTGAGCCCTGGAAGCAAATACTACTGGACGTTTAAAGAAAATATTTGGCAGACCACATTGTTTTGGTGCAATTTTAGTAGCAAATATGGGCATGTTACTTGCAATGTTTTTTGGCCAGAATCTGAAACCTTTCTCACTGATAATTGTGACAACAATATTTGCAATTGGGCTGCTAAAGACCTTGGTATTTACTTCCATTATCATACTCTCAAAACCTATAAATTAGTGTACCCTTGGCAATGATCTGACCACACCCCATACCTTCATTTCCATTATTTCAATTGTCAATGTCTACACATACTTTCTATCAATAAAAATATTTGTTATCCCCATTTTTTTTCCTTTTTTTTTTTTTTCCTTCTTTTGTTGAGGGCCAAACTTCAACTCTTTCGGTTTCGGTTGGGAGTGCAAGAAAAGTTCTAAATTTGTTAAATAAGGGAAAGATATACAAAAGAAAATAACTATATATCTCCTCCAATAATGTCTAATGATATGAAGCCATCTCATCGAAGAAAAAAAAGAAGTTACAACGGCTTATTCTGAAAGTGGATATTTAATATCATACCATCGATTTCAAAAGTCATTATCCATAAAAATTTTTATATTTGATAATAATAATAAAACTTAACCTAATTGTTAAATTATAAGGTTTGTTTTCAAATTTAGGAAATGATTAAAATATTTTGTTATTATTTGTAAACATTTCTCTAAAATTATAAGTTTAATACATTTTTTCTTTTCTTTTTTTTTTTTTGAGAAATTAAAAAAATTTTAATTACCGGAGCCGTTACACTTACAATACAATACACTTAGAAATATGAAAATTTGAAAATTTACAATTAAATTCTTTAAATATTTACTAGAATCAAACTCTCAAATTATAGACCCACGATTTAACTCAATGTTTTGTTTTTTAATCAATTTATATTTTCGGAAATTCCAAAAATTTTGAGTCATCAATAAATTTACCATTCTTATTTCTTAACATGAGAAAGTAATATATAAAAACTATGCTAAATATTATTTGAATGAAAAGGGAAATTCTTTTCTCTTTCATATTCATTTACCGTTTTTTTTCAAATGGAAATTCATAATATGAACTTAGCCCACTAAAGAACTCTCATCCTTCAAAATTTCTCCTCTTTAACTTAAATAGTAATTAGTTGTACTTTATTTTCCATTTTTGTTTGATACTATTTTATAAAATATTATTTAAAAAAATAAATATAACGAAATCTTATCGTATCTCAAAATAATTGTTAGTAGCATAAAAAAAAAAGTGGGCCTTCAATTTTAGTGCAACTAAGAATAAAGTACATTCAGAATCTTAACAGCAAAGTTTGATGTTAAGGAAAACAAAAGACTTCACTTTTCCTTTTCTTTGGAATCAAATCCCATTAACAAGAAAATTACTCCAAGATGATAAACCAACTCTCAATTATAATAAGTATTTTTTTAATTTAATAATAATTGCAACTAATTTTCATTTAGAGACTATAAGCCTTGTTTCTTTCAAGTTTGGTCCTCAAATCTTTTAAATTTCAATAACACCCTCTAAACTTATTAGTTGTTTTCAACTTTTCAACATACTTTTTGGGCAAGCAATTGTAAGTTGACATTTAAAATATTTTGCTTTTAAAAAGTCAATTATGGGTGTCTAGACATTTAATGACATAATAAATTTTGTACCTACATGAATTGAAAATACGTGAATTGTATGGAATTTTTTATATATATTTCGAGAAATTTATGTACATAGTGCAAGATGTAAAAAAAAGTCAATTTGTTGTTGTCACTTATTATCTAGATATTTTATTTAAATACAAAAATCTAAGTCTAACATAACATTGTCAACTTAAGTATAACACAACTAACATTACGATATTAATTTATCTTAGAAGTCAAATTGATGTTCTAAATGTTACCCCAACAATGTTGAACTTTAAGAAAATAAATGTCTAACATACCACATAACATTATCGTTAATTTTTAAAATGAAGTTAGGTATATCGATATTAGTTAAACTTCTAAAACTTTAAAGTATTGTTTAGCTCTCAACTTTATCTAGTTTATTTGATTTGGACTTGTCAGGTTTGAATAAAAGATATTTGATAAAGTTAAACCTGAGTAGATAATTTGTATCAAATTGAGTCGAATAATAGCATAGTAGAGGATCAAATCATCAAATTTTAGGATGATAATTAATGTCTTTATTCACTAACTATACTCGAATTGACTGTTTATTTAGTTTATATGATTATGCAGCTAGTGGGATTCACGAATTCATAACTTGGGATAAAACATAAGCAAATCTAAACTTGGTCTTTTAAATATAGATTAGACAAGTCTAACCCTGGGAACCAAATGCCCACTAAGGATTAAAACCTGAGAATACTTTGGAATATTCCTTCATATAAAGGGGGGGAAAAGGGTTTCCTATATGGTTGTTGCCTTGCCATTGCTTGCTGCCAAACCTTTAATTTATTTTTGAAGCATGGCCTTATGATGAGAAAAAGAATAATGGCTCTCTGGTTTAAGAAAGGATGCCTTCTTTTTCTCCATACGAAAAAGAGAATGAAAAAGAGGAACAAAGCCAAGAAGCCAAGAATAATGAACAGCCTACAAACCACAATGCAGAATCAGGTTCCAAATATCAATATTAACAATATTATTATTATTATTATTATTATTATTCAGTGTCTTGATATTCTCTCACCAATCAATACTATCGTTAAACCCAGATTTTCAAGTCCATCCCTTTCAAGTTCAGTGAAAAAACCCATCAGTTTTCTCTCTGTTTCTGTGTTTAAGCATCATATTGGTTTAGATTCTTGGAGAAAGGTTCTGTTTTTGACAGAGATTTAATGACAGGAAAGGCAAGTTCAATCTCACCAACTCTCCATTCTTCTTCTCCTTCCAAGCTTCATTGGCATTATTGAACTGTTTTCCATTGACAACTATGGCAGTTTTGGTGCATGGTTTTGAGAATTCACATGGACTGCAATGGATGTTACAGGAAAGTGAGAAGAGCTATTCTCAGTATAAAAGGTGAAATCTCTCTCTTCCACTGTTTCTTTTTCTCTAGAGAAATTATGCAACGGGGCTACTAAAACAATATGGCTGACTATTTCAAACCATTCAGAGTAAGAGAGAAATTAAACACTGTTGTTTACCAAGCAAATAATGGTTAGAGTTTGGAGGACAGCCACGTTATGGCAGTCAGATTAAACAATTTCCTATCTCTCTCACCCTCTATGTCCTTCTTCTGATCAAGGATGAGACATCAATATTAAATATCCAAGAATATCTCCAACATCTTTTATAAATGCTTGCAAAAACATAAAATAGAATGTCATCTATTTAGTCCAATATGAATATGAGAATACTAATAACAATATCTATAACCTAGTTTAAGAGTAAAAACAACTTAATTATGAAACTAAATAAGTTTTATAAATTTCGTGACTCGTAGATATTTTATTGATATGTCCATAAGATTGAAGTCTCGATATTGATATCGAAATTAATATTTTAATCTTTGGTTCTGGATTAGACTTAGACTCTTCAATTGATTCTACTTGGTAACTTATGACATGAGTCCTTGTCATCTTGATAGAGTTGGGGACCCCTTTGATAGAACAAAAGCAGTGCAAGGTAAGCGTTTGTGGAAAGTTCAGCCCTCAAGATATAGCAATCAAAATAAGGAAGAAAACCAACCGCAGAGTAGAGATATTGGAGATTCAAGAGTGTGATACCTTCGCTGAAAACAATGATATCCAAGGACCCTTGATCATCAATGCCTGGAAATGCCAATCCAACTATGACCAAGTTGAAACTTGTTGTAAGCATGAAGGTGACACAGAAGAAAAGAATTAGCTTCTACTATAACATAAACTCTTCTTCATCTTTCATACTATTTTGCCATTTTTCTGTGTCATACATGCAAATTAAATCTTCATAAAACTATATGCATTTAGTTGTTTAGTAGGCGACCAAAAGATGAACCTACAGTTGATCATGTAAGAATTATAAAGTCCAGTGCTTACAGACGTGTATTTGAAAAAACTTGTTATTTTATTCACAAATAAGCAGTTCGTGTTTATAGACAGAACAATCTAGGCATGCCACGTAATAATTACTAAGTAGTTTATCTGTAGACTGACAGTGTATCAAAATAGGGGGAGGCGTTTAATTTTTCTTGGATTGTGGCAGTCCGATGAAGTCCATCCAATTCTCTGATTCACGTTGTCATAAACGACCAGTTTCCCACGCAATGCATTGTCTGAAACATAAAACCACGAAATATAAATTTGAATTCAGGAAAGGTTAAAATTATGTAACATCAGTAAATGTAAGCCAGGAATATTTGTATCACAATCACAACGACGACGCCCGTTTGGATTGATTTTCTAAGTACTTAAAAATTCTTCATGTTTTCAATTAAAAAGTCATTTCAAACAGACCCTTAAAATGCTAAAAACTGAATGGGTCCTGCATTGCCATTTAAGATCAACGTTTTCTGAAGCATGACTCCATGAGGTTGAAGTATTGTAACGTGCTAGAGCTAAAACAGAGCATAAAAAGACATGAAAACTCTTTCTTATGAAACGCAAGATACAAAAGTATAAAAAATACTCTTCATTTATGAAGAAGTATAATGTTATGATAGAAGTATAATGTTATGATGCAAGTGCATGAGGGAACATAAAGAAAATCATACAAACTTTCTAAACTGTTTTTACCTCCAAGAATGATTGTGGACCCATCATGTACCTGGCTTCCATCAAGAATTCCCAAGCATACATTTCCTTCTTTCTGCAGAACATGGAGTTATTATTCGACAATATCTATAAACATGAATCAAATCAAAAAACATGCAAGTAACAGCAGCTTTACTAAAGGAAATAAATAAAGACTTACATTGATCAATAAATAATTCTCTGGAGGAATCACAAGTTTCGTGGACACAACCCAAAATCTGCTCCCGAACTGAAGGGTTAGAGGCTTGAAAAACTGCTTGACATCTTTAACAGATCTGCAGGCTTTCATATGAAACTTAGGATCGAGCAATAGTGGAGAGTTGGCACTAAGACTGGAATTATTGAAGTAGAACAATTTTTGTCGAATTCAACAAGGTTAAGGAAATGTTTCATTCTACCAAGCATTTCTATGTTCTTTTTTAAGCTAGAAACCAGTTGCCAGGTTTTCCTTTATTTCTCCCCCTATCATCATAGTTCATTAAGATGCTTTAGAAACAGACGAAAATAAGCAAAGTTTTCTAGAACACTACAAGTAATCCATATTGATAAAGTAATTGATCACTCGTGACTCGTATGTAAAGATGTCAGAGAAAATTTAAAGGAGTAAATGCTATCCATATTGACTATCAACGGTGCATTCTTAGTTATCTAAGAATGTCTTCGTATCTGTCTTATACCTGATAGAAGATTCAGTTTTCCAACAAATGGTATCTGACGAATCTTGAATAATAAGCCCAAACGCTGAGAGTTCTTCAAGCTGTAGAGGAATGGAAATACATAATCAGCAAATTTTTTTTTTCTTTTTTTTTTTTTTTTTTTTTTGCAGAAACAAGAAAGAAGTTTGCTCCAGGCTACTATATCTTGGAACTTACATTTGCAACCAACTGGGAATACGCTTCTTTTGTGAAGTATGTGTATGAGCTGCCACTATCGAAAACTACTCGTTCCCGGTTGCTTCCCCAAGTATCAAGACTCAGTGAGCTACTTCCATAATCTATTCTCACAACCTTTGTTTGATAAAAATCTCTGAAATAATAAAATTGAGGAGGTTAAAGATCTATTACAATGAAGCACATGTAAAAGCCACACAGTGCGTAGAAGTAAATGTACATAGCACAACTGTTTGGCAGATAACTATGTCGTGTTTGATTGGCATGCTTTTGTGAGAAGAGCATAGTTCTTTAGTATGCTGGTTTTTCCACTGTTTATAGGGCATTTGGCTAGAGAGAATTATGATAGCTTTAAGAGGAGTTGAGAGGTCTGATCTCTCATTTGAATTTAATCCCCATCTGTTGACTTTCATTGCTCAGGTTCTTTTGTAGAGGTAGGCTGTGTCATTGTTTGGACTAGAGGCCCTTTTTATCCCGTTAGTTTTTTTTCCCCTGTATGGGCTCCTTTTGTTAGAACATCGTTTTCTATGATTTTTTATATTCTTTCATTTTTTCAAAGCTCAATTTCTCATCAGAAAATGTACACTGCAGAGTTGATTTAACATAAGACAACCAACAAATAATTCATATTCATTTGCTTGTTTTTTTCTCTTTTTTTATTTTTATTTTTTTTATTCTCTGCAGAAAGGCAGGAAGATATATTTATGCTACCAAAATTAGGAATCTTATGAGCACCTATGTTGAGATCCAAATTCGATTATAGCTTCTTCTCTTCAACTTTTATTTCATCTTTAAAAAGTTAGTTGGAAGAAGAATCTTCTTGTGTAAGACAAATTTCCACCCATAACAGGTGTAATCCATACTCACATGGAAGGGCTGTCAAGCATGGCAACCCATGCCATCCCCCACTGTGGCACAAAATCATCACCTAAAAACAAATATCCACCACCTGCTGGATCACCGGTAAGACAGTGACCTACCACATTGTTTATGATCCCTTGACTGGCCAACTGGGAAGGTAAGCTAACTTTAGCCCTGCTTAGTCCTAGAATGCCATCAGTCTTCGACAAAGTCTTCAAGAGTAAGCCTTGCTGATCATAGGCACACCTTGCCACCAAATAAACAAGAGAATTTAGAATATTAACATGAGAACTAGAACTTGGATGATCTATACAACCGAGGTACAAGGAGAAAAAGTTATACCCGAAAATGGCATTTAACTTATTCAATGATCCATTGGAAAACCTTAAAGTAAACTCATCTTTAACAAGAACCCCTAGAGAAGAGCTCTGGTCGGCATATTGAACCTCGTAGTCACACTGATGGCAGGTTGCACACTGACCGCCATCATAATTTCTCTGAACTTCCATGCACAAAGAGTCCTTCAAGGATACAACGTTCTCTCTTTTTGGCTTGTATAAAGGATTTCTCCCCTACATAAACTATATCATTAGATTAATGTTTTGGTTGTTATCAACAAAGTTGTGTAATCTACTATGGTTGATCACTCTATGAAATGTTGCAATAAAAATTATCTGCAAACTGCATTGTACTCATAAGAAAAGAAAATCATAGGTGGGATCAGGGATGTATATCATTCATGTGTCAAAGAAAATTTGTGTGTTTATAACTCCATTCATATTACATTGTCTAGTCTCTACGAATCTTCTAAATGGTAAAAAGTTGATTATCCATTCAAGTTGGTTCAGCTGGTGTTATTCGACCCACTAAAAAGTTTTAGTTTTCCTGATGTGAATTTATTTGTCTTATCCTTCCTTTACCTTCATCTTCCATAACATTCTAAAATATGATCAAACTACAACTCCAAAATATTTCCATTGAAGACCATCAAGCATGATTCCATTAGTCATTTGAAATAAGAAATTAACCTTAAACCAGAAGGTTCTTTCAACCTATCCGAATACAAATAAATAAATGGTTAGGCTCAAAGCAGGTGTGAATATAATTATGTGAATGCCCTCAACAGACCTCGCTTAAAAAACGCTTGTTGTCACTGACACGAGGATTATGGCACTACCAAGAAAGTATGGTCAAAGAATTGGATTGTTCACACACGAAATAATCCCCATACCAGAACCAGATAAGATATCATTTGAATGAAGATTGTTGTACGAAAAAAGTTGAAATAGCGGCTTGATAAATTGAATTTTAGATGATATACAAGATGAAAAAAATACACAATATCAAATGGTTTTAAAAAAATAAAAATACACACGACCAAAATAATAGCAAATTAATTATGTTGAACAAGAGCACAGATTCTTCAATAACATTGGGACATTACCTTGCCACAACTGGTGCAAGGAGCGTCACATTGAACCCATGTCAAGTCACTGCCAGTATCAATGTCGAGGAAGTAAGGTCTTGGTGGCTCTCCAACCATTATGTAAGTATAATATAAGCTATATGTTGGTGAAAATCCATGTCAGTGCAAATAATGGCATCTCCATGATCATGACAAACACTATGCTATCTACACAAAATGATCAGATGCATAAACTTAAGAATCCTAATTTATAGTCAGAACCGGCAGTGTCATATCTGTATATGGCTTGTGCTACATAATTTCTTTGGTCATTCAAATATGGCATTAATTAACCTACATCACCATTTTAAAGTCAATTTGAAAAGTTCGATTTTCGGTATGAGGAAAGATCTTTAACGAAGCAATACAATATTTTTTTTATTTTTCTAGCCATTTATTCTTCCCCTGCTGAAAGTACCTTTTTATTCATTCTTCTTAATCTTCCAATCAAAAGAAGCTTTCAAAAAGTATTTCAACTACTTTAAGCTAAAAAGTTCACTGCAATATCTTGGGTTGGGGGATGATTGACGTATTCATCGCTGGACAGAAAGCAATTTAAGTGAAAAAGAAAACAAGAGAAAGACGTACCCATCTGGGTAGATATCTCCCCGCACAGGAAAAACGGCCGAGGAATCAGATTTTAAAGTGGCAGAAATCAATTTGCTAGACTTCGAAACTCCAAGTACATCATTGAACTTTGCACCCAGATCATCCTTATTTACACCCACAGTTCTTCCCAACTTAAGCTGGAAGTCACTGGTATCACCCAACTCCGTTTCGAAATAAAGGGGAAACAGCAAGGACGTACGGCGATCCTCATCATTCTTCTCGGAACTACGCAGCTCCTGAAGGGTCTCCGGAAAATTGGAAGAATAAAGATAAATAGAAACGAGGGCAATGCTTAGTAAGACGACAAGCTTTCTAGGAGTACCAGCAAAAAGCTCCCTCGACAAAGGGATACTTGGCTGATTCGAAGGGGCTTTCGGGAGATTCGGTGGAAGAGTCAAATGGTTGCTGTTGGTTTCTTGTACCTCTTGACCAACGGCAACTGATTCGCGAGGAGGTTCCGGGAAGTCATCAGTGAGTGTAAAAGCAGTGATGGATTTACCCAACGACGGGTTATCCGGCGGCGGAAGAGTGATTACGACAACCCCTTTGATCTTATCGGACTCCATCTTCAACCACCGAGGAGATACAGAAGTTGAAGACGAGAGAACCTGGATGGAGGAATCTGCTTGTTACTTGGAAACAGTCTCCATGTTTGAACTTCTGAAAGTCAAATTGTGAACAAATGAAGGGATTGGGGTTGGGGAGTAGGTTAGGGGAAGGTTCACAGTGGGAAGGATATCGGAAGCTTACACGTTGAAGAGGGTCAAGGTCAGTGTCAGCATCATGGTGGGCCATTTCCACGGTCTTCATATGGAAAACGCGAGGGGAAAGCACCAGTTGAAAAGGGAATTTCCTTTATCCACTTTTTGGTGGCTTTGAATCGCTACAACTTTTCCCTCCCATCATTCTTTTCTTTCTACATTCGCTAACATTGTTGTTTATGGGAGAGTTAAGAAGTCGACCATTAAAGACGCTCGATATAGAAATTTACGTGGTTTAGTGCTCGATCATTTGAATTGAATAAGATAATATATTCATTGCATTCTAATCGATATAGTCTTTTTTTTCTCTCTTTCGAATAGAAATAGAAATGGGAGAGTACGAAACTATAGACTTATTAGTTGCTAACACATGCTATATAGTATGCTTATTTTGACTTTCAAATTAGAATTAAAAGTCAATGAATCGACTGTGATTTATCTTTTGGTGAGTTTCATCGCATATTGTCAAATTGAATTGCTTAAAGATGATCATCTAACTTCTAAATAGGAAGAATCCCAACAAGATGCCACGAAATTCAAATAATGATTAAAGCATAATACAATTTGAACTCAAAATAGTCCTACATTAAAATAAATAAATAAATAAATAAATATATATATATATATATATATATATATATAATATGACTAAATGAACCAATATTAAATTCACATTTTTAAAGTATTTGAACCAAATCAACCGATAAAATGGCATTTACCTGTTTAAACTTTTATACTTCGTGGTGCTCTTAAATATCTTGTGCCAACTAATTTAATTTTATATATTAAGGCCTTTAGTTTATTTAATAATCATTTTGGTGTGGATTTTTTTTTTACAACATATGGGATGGATGATTGAGTCTCTGATGTCGATGTCGATGGTACAAATCTATGTCAGTTGAGGTTAAATTATGCTCATGTTGATGGTCTGAATAAGTTTATTGCATTACTATTGTTTTTACATAAAACTTTGAAAAACAAATTAAGTTTTCTAAATTTGACTAGTATAATACATGCAGTTTTAAAGTTAATTTCTACCGTCTATTAATTTAATCACAAGCTTTGCTATCTTCTTGCAACTTGTATTGTTATTATGCAAGTTGCAAGTTATTAACACAAAGAGTATGATTTAAGTTTTGCTGTGATGAAGGCATCTTTTATCTTAGTGGAATGGAAAATTATCTTAAATGGCGAAACTGTTGAAAATATTTACAACTAATAGCAAAATACAGAGTCTAGCCATGATAGGCAGTGAAATTTTGCTATATTTGTAAATATTACGTATATGTTTGTTTCTTAACATTTACCATATTTTTCTCTAATATTTATAATTTCCTTAATATCGTATAACATAAACAGACAAAACGATTCATCTACTTTTTTCTAGTAAAATAGAGGAGTAGAAAATTTAAACCACAAATCTCTTAATCACTAACACATCTGTATATGAACTATGTACGTTGGCTAATTCAACTATTTCTTTAAAAAAAACGAAAAATCAATCCAAGTGTGCATGCAAAACTTGTGTTATTTAATACGTCAAAACATAATATAACGAAAAAACTACCAAAAATGATAAAATTTTAGATCCAAATCCTACGTGTAAAATAAAATAAAATTAATTGTAGGCGTTGAAAAAAACTGTTCCCATTTTCCTCTACAAAGAAAAAAGAAAAAAATAAAAATTTAATAAATTTGCGATGGTTAATCTGAAACGGGCTAACCGGCAATTCGAGGACGGAGCACGGAGTAGTTCTTCGTCTTGTTCCCCTCCATTTCTACTCCGTATGATTCTACTCATTTCTTCTTCCATCAATTTCACATTCTAAGTTGGAATCGACCTTGAAGATCAGCTGGAGGTCTTCAATTCTTTCTCTAGGATCAATCACGGAGACAGCATAATCGGCCATCGGTGTTGAATGGCTCGGATCTTTGAGTATTTCGTGGTTTGTGGGATCGGGCCGGAGATTCGGACTCTAGATGGCAACAAGGGGTTTCATGGATTCAGTTACCTGTATCTACCCTCTCTTCTCGATCAGTATCCTCCTTCCAACAATTCTCGTTGTCCTCCTCCACCACCTCAGCTCCCAACGGTGAGTTCCAATATAGAAACTCTATTCACTTTCAAGTATAGTTTTCTGTTTTTCTAGTTTAGAGGTGCCGAATTTGTCTACCGCTTGATTAACCTGAGTTCCCCGTATGTGGATCGCGTCTTGCAGTGTGTTCTACCAGCTGGGGTCGAGTTTTTTTCATCGGGATTTGATTCCAGTGACCCCTGCACTTTTCCGCGGAGTTATCCGATTGTTTTGACGGGTATGTTTGCTGCTTAGCTTCGAATTTCTTTCAGCATTCTTAATTCGAAGATGATTGGGCCCGGCTATGTGAGTGTATGTTATATTTACATGGAACGTAGTTATTAGTTATGGCATCTGTGTATCTCCACTCACCGCGATTGTGGAAATTATAATGCAGAGGGCGATGGGTCAAAAATATATGTCAGTTGCATTGCTTTTAGAGACCCTGTTTGTGAGGACATTGCCGAAGCTTACCGCATTCCACCAAATTCTTATGCTGATAAATGTATCTGTGTTGTTTCGCGTTCGCCCAGCTTCCGTGTCCTTAAAGATGCGTTGGAGGAATTGTTTGCTTTGTGCTTCTCCAGCACTGGAAGTAGGTCTGTACATAGCTAGATGCTCTCTCCATTACATCATATCTATGATTCTGGTACCACATCGTGAACTACAAAGCTGATTTTATAGACATGAGTGGATTTATTTAACAAATTTGTATCCAGAAGGAACAGAAATATAGTAAAAGGGCGATGAGAAATCAACCCAACCTTCAAGGGCACCATAAAAATTTATTCAACTGGCCTTACCTAATAAGGAGTCATGGTTACAAAAATCAATTGGCCTAGAATTTAAATTTCAGTGGAATTTTTTTCCTTTGCTACTAATATTCTCAGCTATCCAACATTTCAGCAAGCCTCTGTGGGATATCATAGCACACATGGTCTCCAATGTACCACTGTCTACTCCTGGGAAGGATCGGATTTTGTTTAGTATTGAGAATTGCCTTCTATCCGTTCAGGCTCCATCCAAGGATGGGCTTCCCTATGCTGATGTAAGCTAATTTTTATTTATTTATCATTTTCCAATTGTATAAATACTACTTTTTGAAAGCTGATTAAGTGCTAATGTTCCTCGCCGACAATATCATTCAGAAAGTGAACTGTTGATTTGTCTTCTCATCTAACGATCATTCCTCTTTACGAGGGTGCAGATTTCATTTCAGCCGCTTGTGCAGTGCTTGGATTTGGAAAATGTGATCAAACTTTTTACTGCTGTCTTGCTGGAGAGGAGGATTCTTCTTCGATCAAACAAGTATCTCTCTGTTACTATAGACCTCTTGAAGTGATATTTGTCAAAACATAATTATCATATTCATTTGTTTGATGAATAGATTGGATATTTTTTCATTATATATATACACACATATATTTATTTACTTACTGGAATTCTCATTTGATTGTTAAAGTGTAAGAGAGTCAATGTATGATTAGACCAAATGCTTCAGAATTAAGTGTTTCTAGTAATCTTGAAGTACAAATGTTTTTTTTGGTTGGCAATGTTATCCTTAGTCCCTGTCCTTTAATGCCATTCTCTCCTAGTACTAGTCAGTTTCTTGTTCAACAATTTGGTTTAATTGGTCATTTTGACTGGATTGCTTGCTCTTTGTCATACATACTCCCGTCCGATCTGTAAGTTACAATTCCAAGTTTGCTAATTGTCATTTTTTAGTATGTAATAATAACACATTTTCCTTCATGTTTTTTCCTTCGTCTTTTTGCAGGTATTCACTTTTAACTCTTGTATCCGAAGCCATTTGTCATTTAATATATCCATTTAGATGGCAGGTCAGCTTCTTTAAAATTTCATCTTTTGGTTATTAAATATTAAAGTATTCTCTAATCCCAAAAATAAATAAATAAATATTCTTTCCTTGTTTATTTTATTTTATTTATTTATTTATACTTTTTATTATTGGAAATGTTTGTAACTCCTTCACATTTTTTGTGTGATATTAGTGAGTCGGTTTATGTGCATATTTTTCTGCTTCTTTATTATAGACTCTAACCCAAGCTTTCTATGTTGTCCTGAAGCATGTCTACATTCCGTTACTCTTTTTCAGTGGAGTAGACTATATTGATGCTCCCACACCATATATGATGGGTCTTCATTCTGGCGTTGATACATCTTATCTGGCAATGGATGGTGTAAGTAATTTCTTTTATTTTTTTTAATGTTCTTTTTAATAATAGAATGATTAAGTTCCAATAGAAACAATGTATCACTATATTAGAATGTATTGCCCTGCATTTGTGGTCAGCAACATATTTGGTATGGGGCCCTCATCGGAGGTCTTGACGTAGATCATTTACTTTTAAATTGTGATTATGCTCGATCGGTCCAAAATTACTTCTTTGGTGTGTTCGGCCTTCAACTTGCTTGATGCAGCCTTTGGCAATATGATCGAAGATTTCCTCTTCCATCTGCTGAGGAGAAGAGAGATTTTTATGGCAAGTTGGGGTCTGTTCTTTTTTGTGAGGTCTTGGGGGAGAGAAACAATATAATTTTCATAGGGGTTGGTAGGAAGTCTTTTGATGTTTGACCCCTCATAAGATTCCATGTTTCTCTCTAGACATTTGTATCAAACTCTTTTTGTAATTATTCATTAGGCTTTGTTTTGGTTGATTAGAGCCCCTTTCTATAGAGTTGCACCATTTTGTGGGCTTTATTTTTTTTGATGCACTTGTATTCTTTTTTCTTTTTTAGGAAAAATACCTTTTTGGTCCCTAGGTTTTGGGTTTAGTTTCTAATTGGTTCTTAGGTTTCAAAATGTTACACTTTTAGTCCAAGTTTTGAATTTGATTTCAGTTTAGTCTCAAGGTTTCAAAATGTTACAATTTTACCCTTGAGGTTTGAATTTTGTTTCAATCTGGTCTCTAAATTTCAAGATTTACACTTTTAACCTCGTTTTTGCTAAATACGCACTTTCAATCTTTAGTGTTAATGTCTATTAATTAATTTAAAAGAATTATAATTAATTAAATTTCACTATTTTTCCATCACTATTAAAATTAATTTTAAAATTTCACTTCATAATTATTTTTAATCAATTAATAAATATCGTCAAAATTGAAAGTGTGTATTTAGTGAAAAATCAAGGTTAAAAGTGTAAATTTTGAAACCTAGCGACCAAATTGAAACAAAAATCAAAACTTAAGGACTGAAAGTGTATATTTTGAAACTTAGAGACTAAATTGAAATGAAAGTCAAAATTAAAGAACTAAAAGTGTGACATTTTAAAAATTAGGGATCAAATAGAAACTAAGCCCTAAACCTAGGGACCAAAAATACATTACGAACTAGATTTGTAGGTTGGAGCTTCCTGGAATACTGTTACTTTTACTGTTTTTCTATACGTTGCCTTTTTTTTCTTCCTTCAGATATTTTGTTTGGGCTGAAACATAGATCATTTTCTGAAATCTTGATGCTCCTATCATGGAGTTACGTAGTGAATTAAATCAGCTAAATGCTTACTATTTGCTTGTTTTGAAACCTAGGTTGTTGTAGTGGACCTTGAGTATAATTGTATCACAACTACTGAGGAAATACCACCTATTCCAGAACCAGAACTTGGATCTTTGCGTTGCGAGCTGATGAAGTTAATATATCCCAATGTTGTTAGCATAGATCAAATGAGGTCTGATTTGCGTAGCTCATCTGATCAGTACCCTAGAGGTAGCAGCAAGCCTTGGGGAGAAGACCATGATCTTCAGCTTAGGTGATAATTGTGTGTCAAGACTTATAATTATGGAGTACTTTTAGCCTTCCTACTGATCATTTTTCTTTTTCTTTTTCTTTTTTTTTTTTTTTTGAAAATTTACTTGCATTCGAACAACTTCTATGTAATTTGCCATATACTCATTCTTAATATTTATACATGCTCCTCTGTAATAATTATTCTTGTGGTCTATATCCTTAGGTTTTTGTCTTTTGTGATTGTTGTGAAGAACCTCAGATACTTGTTGGAGACTCAGGATCTTAGTTTTGTCTTTATTATTTCTTAAATATCGAACTCAAGCTCAAGACNTTTTTTTTTTTTTTTTTTTTTTTTTTTTTTTTTTGAAAATTTACTTGCATTCGAACAACTTCTATGTAATTTGCCATATACTCATTCTTAATATTTATACATGCTCCTCTGTAATAATTATTCTTGTGGTCTATATCCTTAGGTTTTTGTCTTTTGTGATTGTTGTGAAGAACCTCAGATACTTGTTGGAGACTCAGGATCTTAGTTTTGTCTTTATTATTTCTTAAATATCGAACTCAAGCTCAAGACTGCATAACAAGTATGGCATATGCTTTTTCATAGACTCTTTGCTCCATCTAAACATTTTTTTACAAGTTCTAAGTGTTTTAATTTGGGATACCATGTATATCCAGATAGTTCCTTTTCTAATTTCAAGTTCTTTTCTCAGTAGTAAAAAGCATTTTCACTTAGTATAAGTTATGATTTGTATGCTACTTTCTTCATTATCCAATATTGGAGATCTGAAATGATAAAGGGTTACTGTTTAAGCTTTCTCATCACTTAAATCCATTCGGCATGGTTGTTAATTGTTATCACCTGTCTGCATTGATTTGGTTATCATCATACATATGAATGTACTAATATAAATATATGGACCTGGAGATTATTTATAAATGTGACATTTCAGAAACTAGTAATAATTCTTGGCATATGTGCTTCTGAAGTAGTCAGTATGCAATGTATATGACTATTATATGCTTGAATGATGGTGTCAGTCGTGGATCTCTATGATATCTGTGCGAGAATGTTTTTAGGGCATAGGCACGTGAAGTAAACTTTTATCTCAAGTATGGTTTCTAAATTTAACATGATCTATGTAAACTTGACTGATAGTATTTCTAAATTTCCTAACCAAAGCTCGCGTATGATAATAATTTTCCCATCCTTCATGCAGGTTGATATTTTTAAAATTCTTTGCATCACTCTTAAGTGGCTATCGCAATTTTATAGTATGTAATTCTCTCTCTCTATCTCTTGCTCTCTCACAAACATTTGCAATAGGGGGTTTGGCATCATTATTTACTACAATTTTTCTTCTATGAAAATTGTTAATCAGGAAAACAATGCGACTGATGTCTTCAATGCACAAGCATTCTTGAAGAAGCGTTCGCGATCAACTAATCAACCAGAAGATCCCATGGTAATGCTATCTAATTAATCCTTAGCACACAATCCTCTGTTTACTTATCTTTGAATTATTAATGAAACTAATTATCTTCATATAGATAGTTCATGTGATACTATCTTATTGCTACTGCGAATGCAACAGTATTTTCCTAAGAAAGTTCTCTTTGTTCCCCCCAATAGTTGGGTTCATAAATTACGCCCTAATACTTTTGTAGCGTTTTCAGATAACTCAGTTCCTGGAGTCCCAAGGGTTTTTAGACTATCTAGAGAGATGCATAGGTTCTGATGAAAGTAATAATAATATTCTTGACAAGTTACAAGATGCAATTGGGAGGGGTCAAAATCCTCTTTCAATTCTCCCATCATCGGTTGAACCTGAGATCATAACAATCTCTGACCCTGATTTGGGAACATCAGGTAAAGACTATATCAAATTCAAATTGAGTGGTGAGCCGTATCCTTACCAAACAGGCATAAAAGTATTCTAAAAACCTTTGATGGGTGCTAAGATGTTGATCTTTCTTCCCCATTTTCTTTGCAGGTTCTGGTGCCAAGTACACTTATGATAGATTTCCTTCAAACATCAGAACTGAGGAGCAGGAAGAAAAGAGAAAACAAATTCTAACAGCAGCAAGTGGAGCTTTTGAATACTCTGGAAAACATAATCCTAAGTATGGATTTACTTTCAAAATCTTGTAACTACTCTGTAGAGCTATGAATTGGTTGTCAAACTTTTCCGTTAATCTTTGATCTTTCTTTCTGCAATCAGTTCACCTTCTATGCTGATGGGCAAGGATCTGAAAGCAGAAAGCCTCAGTCCAATGGAGAGACAGGCCGAAAGAGATCGCATGGTTTTGGACATAAAAGTCAAGCTACAGGTTCATTATTTTTACTTAGTATTGCAATATTTTCTTCTAAGTTTGCTTCTGTTCAAGTTATAGAAGGTATTGACTTCAGGCTTCTATGTATTAATTAACATTTCCTATTAATTAGGGTCTCTGGCTGCGTCTTCTGAAACTGGGTGCAACTGATGATCCTCTTTCTTCTTTTGAATATGGCACTATTCTTGGTAACTTTTTTTTAAAGACTTATTGCTGGTTTATTGATGAGAGAAGGTATTTGTCTCTATTTGTTGTAAATACGTTTAGTTTTTTAATTTAAAAACTTTATGATTTTCTTCTTGCAGCTTTGATTGAGTCTGATGCAGAGGGAATTGGTGGTAGTGGTTTTGTTGAGTGTATTAGAGAGCACATAAATACAGTAAGTAGCTCGTGGGATTAATAAGAGTCGGTCATTCATGCTCAAACACCCATTTTGTGATATCTACTCTCAGTATCATTATCGATACCTTTTCTATTTCTCTTTCCCTCAAATTCAAATCTCTGATTCGCATCAGGATTTTAATGCATAGTTTCAGAAAATTAACAAATTTAGGAATAGAATAAAGCAAAACAATGAGAATGTGACACTTCCAAGCCAAAACCTACAGAGAGAGGTTAAGGAAGTTAAAATCATAAATAAATGTTGTGGCCTTTACTCTCCTAGGGTTGTAGTTCAGTTGGTATGAAGACATTGACAGGTTCATTATCACAAGATGGCATTGGGTTAATTTTTGACTGGTTTTGTGTTCTCAGGGATGGCTTTGTCAGTTAACCGATGAACAATTTATTGCTGTGAAAGAATTGGTATGTAATGCAACTTTACATGTTGAGAGTAACAAACTTCATGCATATGTTTTTGTTTTTATCCTGACAATTTATTCTTTAATATTAAAAATGAGCGAAATTGATTTCAGCAATTTAGTTTGTTTATATTGCCTGGTCTTTTCATTGTTTTTAAATAAAAGAAAGGGAATTAAAGTTATTTGAATGAGTTAAAATTGTTTTCCTTTAATAGAAACAAAATGATTCAACACTCAGAAATTTGGTTGGGGTTTTATTTTATTCTCTATTGAGAAGGTGATAGCAACTTTTCATAAGGTGTCATGAAAAGATACAAAAGAAAGCAGGGGGGAAAATCTGTCTAACAAGTTGAGGTTACAAAACGATGGCCTCAACAGAAAATAATTATAGAAAAGCTAAATGAAAACACTCTAATTGTGGAAACAAGTAAGCAGCCGTATCATAAACTTTTTAACAATTTTAGGGTTGCAATTTGATGACAATTTTGGGGTATTTTTTAACGAAGAATGTATATGGATATATAAAGCTTAGAATTGGCAAGTATTCACAAAAATTATGCCAACTATTCCTGAACGTGGTTACTTGCAGTTGCAAACTGGTTTTAGAAAACATACAGAATTTGCATTGCTTTTTGCATTGTACAGCTGAATAAGAGATTGGAAGGTTTCTCTTTTCTGTTACCTCACTTTTAATGTTTAAAATAAAAATACAATTTGTTTTTCTGATCAGCTAAAAACAGCAATCAGTCGTGCAACTTCACGAAATGATATATTGACAATTAGGGATGCCCTTGAAGTGTCTGGTGAAATGTACAAGAAAGACCCTAATAATGTTCCTGATTACATCCAACGCCATCTTATTTCTCTATCTATATGGGAGGAGTTAAGGTGAGATTTACTTGCCAGTTTTGGTGGTACTTTTTTCTCCTTATGTTAGATTTCTAGTTTTCTAACATTTCTCATTCTCATTCTCATTTTCTTAATTCTTTTTCTTATTAATCAACAACCATATTTGTATCTCATATGTTGAGTTGAAGAAAAACGTGAAATTACATTGGATTTTATTCTGAAGCACCAATATGTGACATTGTAGATCTGTGATTTCCCTTTGATTTTTCAGTATCATACCAGTATTTGGCTAGTTTATTCACGAAGTCCATCCTACCATGAAATATTTTATTTGTTATTGGGACTTTTTTGGGTTCAATCTTGATATTTGATTTTCTGCAGGTTTTGGGAAGGTTATTTTGATTATTTGATGGAACGATCTTCAAATAAGTAAGGATTTACATGGTTTATGCAAGGAAGTACTGAATTAATTATTACTTTGCTATTTTCTTATTATTTTTGTATCTATGGCTGCTCTATATAATTCTTTAGGCTAGGTGTATTTTTAAACCTCAGGTTTAATTAATGGTTTCATTCCTTGAAGTTTCTCAAATACTTTAAATAGGACTTTATCTTTTAGGATGCCTTCATATGGTTGCTAACTTGCCGCATCAAAGTTTTCCATGTTTACAATGCCAACCTGCCAGATTCTTCTTTGGTATCGATTTTTATTGATGTCCTTCCAGCTCCTCCTCTTAAACTCATTCCTTCAGATGATCTTTCAATTTCCCCAACTCTATGATGCAGTTTAGATCTACCCAGGAGTTCTTTGTTTTTCACCAGAACTCCATGGATTTCACAAAGTCTCGTTGCAGGGTCCTCAAATATTAACATAAAAGGATAGTCTTCAAGATGAAATCCCATTTTAATAGGATAGGAATTCTACAATGCTTGATTTCTTCGATAGCTGGAGTCCATGAACTTCACCACCCTTTCATAAGAAGCTAAAAATCCAAAAGGTGGACCTCTTGGGTTTCCCTTAGGTTGGACCTAGTAAAGTTACCATTAATCATAGAATTTCCACATAATTCCAACTCATCGGTCTATTTGTTGAACATGCTCGTACTCTTTGTTCTTCCTCCATCAGACTTCCCACAGGACCAATTACTGACTTTTAGCATTTCACACCATGGCTCCCCAATCATCCCAAAATCCCCCCCACCCATGGGCATTGGTAACTTGTACCTCCCTACCATCTCCCGGATGCTCTCTTTTACTTCTTTCATGTAGATTTAACTTGTTTTTGTTTTATTTTATTTTGAATGCAGATCCGCAAATTATGCATCTCTGGTTTCTGCACAGCTAATTGTGATGGCATCGCACATGGTACTCCTCACCCTGACATTGTGTGAGAGAGTGAACAGAACGCTACATTACTTGACTTATTTTATCAAACCCCCC
>QLSR01000118.1:456303-502915 GCA_031780015.1 Citrullus colocynthis | reverse complement strand
ACCCCCCCCCCCCCCCCCCCCCCAAAGAAAAAAAAAAAAGAAAAATGAAAAAACTTAACTCTGTTTATGGTACTTGGAAGGCTGGGCTTGGGCTTCCTGATACTGATGCTTGGTACATGATTGAGACAATTGCGGAGAAGAACAGCATTGGATACAAGCAACTCGTAAGTCGAATATCATTTTATCTGATTCATCATTATCTGCAAATGCATTTCAGAACTGTCCACATCAACCACATCATACATTCAATGCTTGCTTCATCTGCAATTAAGAAAAGTTCTCAAGATGGTTGGCTGTGTATTATTGTTTTTTCCTGGGTCGTTGTGGATCCGGTAAATTGCATGCATAATGTTACATGCAGTCTGCAGTTGGATTAGGTTTAGCAGTTACAGTACCATACATATTCTCTCATTTACAATCCTACTTAAATGATTTTCAGATAAAGCTCCGAGGTTTCTTATCCCATATCCAGCAGCTGCGCATTAGTTATTGGGGACTCTCTTCTGTTAAGTTGCAATCCATATCTGCCCATGCATTGCCATCTCCTCGTCCCAAAGATGGATCTGATCAGAATCAGCAACCTGCTGAGGCTTCTGTTGTTGGAAGAAGCTGGGTTCAGAGCATGTTCAGCAGGGATACATCTGCAAGGATGTTGGGTCGTAGCGGCCGTTGGTCTTCTGATGGTGAGTGCCTCGCAAGTAGCTTTTATCAAGATTTTGTGGATTAATATTAGCAGTACAATCAAATTGCTTGTGTTGTTTGTTTGTCCCTTTGCGTTCAGCCACGAGTGAGAGTGGTACTCCTCAAAGACAGGATTTATCCTCAGCTGGGCAGAAAAAAGTTCAAAGCAATATTCGTGTTCTTAGGGGTCACAGTGGAGCTGTGACAGCACTTCATTGTGTTACAAAAAGGGAGGTGTGGGACTTGGTGGGAGACCGTGAGGATGCAGGCTTTTTCATTAGTGGAAGCACAGACTGCTCGGTAAAATCTTGACATCTCATTTTTCTCATCTTTGGGAGAACCATTTGTGCTAGAGATTTTGTTATGGCATATAGATTATGAAGTGTTGAATCATATTGTTCAAAATTGCTTAGGTCAAGATATGGGATCCAAGTCTTCGTGGTTCTGAATTGCGAGCAACTTTAAAGGGTCACACAGGGTACTTCATCTAACTTCTTAAATTCTCATTCTGTGGCATCTGCGCAATCAGTTTGATTTACTCTCTTTTCTTCTATACGAGTTCACTACCACGTGCATAGGTTTTTTTTTTAGTTTTATCTATATAAATTCCTCTCTGTACCTCTTTTTTGCAAATATATAGACCTGTTCGTGCAATTAATTCTGATCGAGGAAAAGTTGTTTCTGGGTCTGATGATCAGTCAGTTATTGTATGGGATAAGCAAACAACCCAGCTTCTAGAAGAGCTGAAAGGCCACGATGCTCAGGTGTTTATTATTGTTTATTATTTTATTTTTCTAAAGATTCTAATAGAAAAGATTACTACAATGCCTGATTGAAATATGTCAGATGTTGATTTAGAACATATCTCTTTAGGCTGCAAAATGAAATATTTGAAGGAATGAACTTGAGAAGGCCAGTATTATTAACTAGATGGAGTCTGCAATGCCTTAATGTGTCATATGTTGATCTTTGCAGGTCAGTTGTGTGCGTATGCTGTCAGGCGAACGTGTCCTTACTGCTGCGCATGATGGAACCGTGAAGATGTGGGATGTTAGAACTGATACTTGTGTGGCAACTGTTGGTCGTTGCTCTAGTGCAGTTCTATGCATGGAATATGATGACTCTACAGGAATATTGGCTGCTGGTGGTAGAGATACGTATGTTAATTCACTGAAATTATATTTGTTGTGTATGTTGATTTAGAGGGTGGCAGAGATATGCTGTTAATTGTCTGAAATGTGATATGTTCTATACAAGTCTTTTGAGATTATATTGTCACTAACTTGTTATCTATGTACTGGATACTCGCATTTCAGAGTAGCAAATATCTGGGACATCCGTGCTGGCCGGCAAATGCACAAGCTTTTAGGTCATACGAAATGGATACGGTAAGTGGTGTATAACAGACAGTAGTTTTTATTTATTTGAAAAAAGATATCAATACAACCTTAAGGAGCCAATATTCATAATTTTATAGGCTCGAAATGTGGGAACCCGGTTTAACTACCAGCTCACCAACTAAATGCATTGTGAAAATACAAGGCCCACATTCTAACTTGCAGGCTAGAAAATAAAAATAATTAATGAATAAATAAATCTCCAAAACCTAAGTTTAAAAGCAAGGTGAACTCTCCAGACAGAGAGGGCAAGCGTCTTCAGCTACACTAGTGTAGAAATCACAATTTCTGTTTTTATTGGCTTTCCTATTATCGCATCTTTGGGTATTTTAATATTTTGGTCGGGTTTATACGCATATTGCATCCATGCAGCTCAATAAGAATGGTAGGAGACACCATAGTTACCGGTAGTGATGATTGGACCGCTAGATTGTGGTCTGTTTCTCGAGGAACATGTGATGCTGTTCTAGCATGCCATGCTGGCCCAATATTGGCCGTTGAGTATTCTACGCTGGACAAAGGAATAATAACTGGTATTTAACTTAGCGTCTTCAGGTCACTAATGCAGTTGAAGTTATATGGAAGGTTAGAACTGAAATAATGGCTACAAGTTTCCTTTCAGGTTCAACTGATGGACTTCTCCGTTTTTGGGAAAACGAGGATGGTAAATTATCCATTTAAAATGTTGAAGTAATTGATGATGATGTCTTTTCACTTATTTAACTACCTCTACATCATCAAGTGTCAACTATTATTCGTTGCATTGGAACTTTTTCATTTTCTTGATCACGTGAAACTGTGATTGTGTATGCAGGGGGTATTAGATGCGTGAAGAATGTCACCATTCATAGTGCTGCCATACTGTCCATCAGTGCTGGGGAACATTGGTTAGGAATTGGAGCGGCAGATAACTCTATGTCTCTCTTTCATCGGCCGCAAGAGAGACTCGGTGGCTTCTCTAACACGGGTGCAAAAATGGCTGGATGGCAACTGTACAGAACCCCACAAAAGACTGCAGCCATGGTATGAAGTTCTTTTTTTTTTTCAAATTCTTAGGCGGTTTGGACTCTTTTGACAGCCTTTTTGTCCTATTTTTCCCTTTTTTAACGTGTCAGTACTTTTCAATCCTTGGAAACGGTTTTTTACCTTCTCTTTAGATCAATTGAGAAGACAGAAGGAAATTTGTTGTTGCCTAGTGACTTCCTTTACTCAGGTTAATAAAGACAAAGCTAAAGAACTACATGCAATATTCAAATGTTAAAAATGTCTTACCGTTATAGAGTAGAACAATCTTTCCTTGTCCATAGATATCCTGCTTTACTAGTTATCTTTGTTTCGATTTATAGTTTATTTTTAATTTTTAAGAAAAAATTCTCTGTTTGAATGCACCTATTGCATACATCCAGGTACGATGTGCGGCTTCAGACCTCGAAAGGAAACGAATATGCACTGGCGGCCGTAATGGCCTTCTGAGGCTCTGGGAAGCAACCATCAACATCTGAGGCAGCATTATCATTGTGAGTTCAAATGCAATGCTATCATGTTCTCTATATTTCCTTCTTTTGCGTTCTTTAGAAGGTTTCCAAAACCTTACTGTGGTTTATGCCATTTGTTTGCCGCAGCTTCTTTCAATTTGCTTCACCAATTCATGAGGAAATGTGATTCAATGAGTTTGCCAGCTTCACCTAAAAAATGGACTTGGTTGATGTAATATTTCAGCGTTGAAATGTAAAGAAAAGTGAGGACTCATTACTAGACGGTGAAGCTAACCCTCATGGAGCGGAGAGGAAATTTAACCAAAGCCCCAATATTCAGTGATTTTCTACGCTGTTGGGGGCGGCCAGATGTGCAAATGTGTAATCAACGGCTAACTGGATTAAATTAAGGATTTTATACTTGCGTTGTCGGTTTGCTCAAAATCTTCTCTGTTTTCATTCTTACATATATTGGAATATAGCACAAGTATATAAGAAAGAGGTGAGTTTGAAGGTGTAAGTGAGCGAGTTTCAATCAAATTTTTGTAGCAATTGATGTCAAATTAGTTTGTTCGTTTAGAAAAAAAAAAGTTAGACCTCTCATTCATAAAGTCTATCCAAGGGAGGGTAAAAAGTGAATTGTGACAGTTTCTAACCATTTAAAATTATTCGTTTTTTGGCTATGAAATAAACGTACTATACTATATATCTGTTATTATTTATAGAACATCAAAGTAAGATTTGTACCCAAATCCGACTTTGACGTATTTTGGATCATGTTTTCAGCTTTGTGAATTCAATATTTGGCCTCCTGCGAAGCCGAATCAGTAGTCTCTCAGGGTGATACAAGACAATATTTATCGGTTTTTCTTTGGTTGGGGTTTCTTGGGTCTCCAAAGACGTCTTTCCAACAGTCTTGGATCTCATTCTTGAGAGAATTTTAAATTATCTGTATGCTTGGTTTTTCTGTTTTGTATGTGTGTATACACACACACGCATACCACATTTTGTTACTTTGATCTCTATTGTATTGTATACTTTTCATAACACGAAAATAGGAGGCTATTCCAAGTTTTTACGCTGAACTTTATTGTCGAATGATAAAGATGATTGTTTTCAAATATAGGAAAATAAACAAAAATATTTACAAATGTAACAAAATTTTACTCTCTATATGCAATATACCGCATGTCTATTTGTTTTATGAACAATTTTGTCATTTGAAATAATTTTCCTAAAAAGAATTGTGAGGTATGCGGAAGAATGTCCCACCTCATCAATAAGCAAAATAAATTCCATAAACTATGTCCATATGGTTTATTTCAACTTCTATCTATTCCTTGACAGGTTTGAGACGACTATCTCTATGAATATTATTGAAAAGTCTTGGTTGTAATATTATTTTGGTTGTTTGTGATCGCTTCAATAGGCATGCTCACTGTTTTTTCTCATCATCAATCCAATACTAAAACATGCCGTTATGTTAAAAAATCTAATAGTCACAAAATTAATAGAGATCTACCAAACATTGAGAAAGTTTTACTGACATGTTAGAAGAATACTTTTTAGATATAAAAATGCAGTTTGAAAATGTCTTATCATTATCGGGTTGTGTCTATTGATTTCTTGACTCCTATTAAAAATTATTTTTTGTTATTTAACCCCAACTGTCAAGTTGAGCATAACTAGACATATGTCATCGACCTACAAGTATAATATTAGATTTTCATCTATATGTCGATATTTTCCTCAATATTTTCCATTTTTTATAGGTTTGACATGGATACAACAGGGTGAATCGACACTTCTATCATATTGTAAAAAAAAATTCATGAAATATATATAAAAAAATATTACTAGTGTGAATATAATATAAATAATAAACATGTTAAATTTTTTTAAAAAATTAATAAAACATTCATTTGCAACATTATTATACAAATGTGTTAGTAATCAAGAAGTATATGGTTTGAGACCAATAAGTTTGTGGTTTGAATCCTCCATTTTCTGTGTTTATATATAATTTCATTTGAACATTAATAAAATTATCCTTTGATGTCGATATTTTCCTCTACATTTTGTAAAATTGAGACCTCAATATTTCGGTCAAGATGATGTGTTTGATTATCGCACCCATTTCCATATTCAAGAGAGAGAAAATTAGGTTAAATCAATTTTACTTTCCTCCCGCCAATTGTAAAGCTAAATCCTCAAGCCATTCCTTCCATCACCAAAAAAATCGTAGCCTCTTTTTCTCCTCTTCTCCTCCCGCCATTGTCGTCTCTTTCACTTGAATCCTCTCCCAATTCTTCCCATTTTGAATCTCTCCAAACCATTGAAGAAACACCATACCAAATATGAACATTGGTGTTTCTATATCTTCAATCGCCACCCTGCGCCTTCCTATTTGCCTCCATTGCTTTCGAACCTCCAAAACCCTGATTTCTTTCCCTTCTCTATCCCTCCTTAATTCTGGAACTTCACGTATCTTCTCGTCAATGTCTTCTTCCATTACTGCGTCGATGTCTACTTCCTCGTCTCCGACCACCGATCAGCTGCCTCTAGATGACAAGAAGCCTGCGCCGCCGCCGAAGCCATGGCTCATCGTGGGCCTCGGGAATCCCGGGAAGAAGTACGATCGTACGCGCCATAATGTCCGTATGGTCCTATCTCTGCTAATTCGGAGTTTCTCTTATCATTTATGTTTTGTTCATCTTTGCTTTGAGCGCAATTGCTTTTCCAGAAATTAGCCTCTGTTTCGTTGATAACCATGTCGAGCGATAGAAGATTATGCCTTATTTTCTGTTTGATTAATTAAGTGTAGGAAACCCCTGGGGGAAGTTTCCCGAGCATGAACTTACGATTATCTCGGGGAATTTAGGGTTTAATGTTGTTTACGGAGGTTATCTGGATGTCCTTTTATGAAGACAAATTGAAACACTAGCAGTAGCTAACGCTATGACTAAATTTCCAGGTAGGTTTTGAGATGGTGGATACTGTAGCTGAAGCTGAAGGGATATCCATGAGTAGTGTTTCCTTCAAGGCTCTGATCGGGAAAGGTGTGCAGTTTTTAACAATTGTTAACCGTTGATTAAATTGGAATATTTGGTTAGAACTTAGAAGTACATCTACCAGCTAGTCAGCTTGCTAGACTTGGACTGATTTGCTGGTAGACTACTGACTCCACCCTTTCCTCTTCGAAGGTGTGTAAAATTCTTTGTCCTTATCTTCGTGGCGAGATGGTTTGATCATGAACTGTAATTTGATCAAATAACAATTAGATTGTCTATAATCAAAATCCCGCTGATTTTTTTTTTTTTTTTCCGAAATGGAAACAAAATTTTTCATTGATATAATGAAAAGATAAAACAAATATATAGTTTAGAATCAGGAGGTGCACTCGGGCATCTCGACTAGGGTGACACTCCCTTAGCACCCGCATCATATCCAATACAAAAGAACCGAAACATCCAATTGTCCAATATCAAGACTACAAGTACTAAAAATCAATGAGACCAACAAGAAAGCCTCGCAAATACAACAATCCTAAGCCTACCAAAGTTTCAAATCGAACAATCATAATATCTAATTAAGGAGTACAACAATAACAATAAATTAACAATCGTACTTGAGAAACGCGCTCTAGTTTAGGCTGATGTCTTACACTGAGTAATCTACGAAGAATTTGGATAAGGAACCCCATGAGGAGGAGTTAAGCCTTGCTGTCTCAAAACGATTTTGCCAGTGTGTTGCGTTATTGTGGAAGATCCGTTGATTTCTTTCGAACCATAACTTTGATAACAAAGCTTTGACTGCATTACTCCAGAGAATTTTGCCATTTGTTTGCATATGGGCAGTCAAAAAATATATGCTGCTGAGTTTCACTTGCTGCCATATGGAAATGACTCCATTCTCGTAAAAATTCCTCAAACAGCCGCTGAAAGTTTTCTTTGAAAAACTTCCAATGTTTGATAAAAAAACTCAACTGGATCCGTCAGGCCCTAGAGCTTTGTTTTTTCCCAAATTCTTCAACCCCGTATTTTGCCACATACGTGGGTTTGGTCCTCCAAGGCCTATTAGAGCTCTCTTCAACCATGCCAAATCTCTTCTGCTGAAAACCGAGCTATGAGATTTATATTTTGTGCTGCTGATACCCTTCGCCAATCAAATAAAATAGGGACTGAACCTGCACTTGGTAATTTTGTGTAAAGTGATGAGTAGAAATTCAATATCATCCTCTCTATTTCCCGAAAGGAGGTGGTTGATATGCCTTGATCATCTGTTAATTCAGAAATCAGATTCTCTCCCTTTTTTTTTTTTGCAGATAGGAAGTGATGAAAAAAGCTGGTGTTTTCATCCCCAAGTGTCAGCCAACTGAGTTTACTTTTTTTAATCAAGTTCCTTTCATCCAATTTAACAATTTCTAGTAACTCAGCCTTCAGAGACATTCTTAAATTCAGCTCTACACTGTGATTGTCCTCCTCTTCTATCAGGTTTTCCAATCTTTCCAACTCCTCCAGAATATGCACTTCCCTTCTCTTCCTTTCTGATTGGTAGTTATTTTGCTAACTTTTCAGGGCTTCTTTTAACTTTCATAATTTCACAGATTTAGCCAGCCCATCCTTGAGGATGGAAATTACTCACTGTTCTTTCAATTAACCGATCCCATTCTTTGTTGAGCAGCCAACTATTGCAAATCCGGAAAGGGGAGGGACCCATTCAAATTTACCAGCCTCCAACAGTAGAGGGAAATAATCCGAGAGTAGCCAGGTTTGTCTAGTTACTCCTGCATTTTCAAACGCATCATCCCATTCTTTCGAAATAAAAAATGGGACAATAAGGAACCGTGAGTTTACACTACCACCATCCCTTTCCCATGTGAATCTTCCGTTGGACAGGGGAATCTCCATCAATTTGGTGGCTTCAATGAATTTATTGAATTTTTTTCATTCCTCTTGTCATTCTTCCCATTGGAAATCTATCTTGAGGCCGACAGGTTATATTGAAGTCTCCACCAATGCACTACAGTTCTAAAATATAATCTGATAGTGAGGATAATTCCGGCCAAATATAATTCCTTTCTCTGTAATTGGTTGGTCCATAAACGTTTGCAATCCAGCACACTTTCTTGCACAATGTCTTGCATTTGACAGACAGTGAATAGCCTCCCTTTAGTACTTCAATAACCAACACTTTACTTTTGTCCCACATTGTTAGAATACCTCCTGATCTTCCATAAGCCTCCACATTAAACCAACCTACCTCTTTCAAGCTCCACAATGACTTGAAGATTTCTAAGTTGAAGTCCTCTCGTTTGTTTCCTGAATTAGGACCAGTTCTGGATTGAATTTCTTTAGAAGTCTTCTGATTGCCATCCTTTTTGAAGTGTCTCCCAGACCTCTGACATTCCATGATAAGACTTTCATGCTTGGCTAATCAACAGCAATTTGCCTATATAGTCTGATCTCAACATTTAACCAACTGTGATGTCACAAGCTTCCATAATTGAGTGCCGATTTTTTGAGTCTTTATCTTTGCTTATAGGAAGGATTATTGAATCTTCATGTGGATTTCTTTCTATAGGATTGTCTTCCAGGAATAAATCACCAATATCCTGTCCGAAACAAGAACTCTGCTTCTTCTTGTCAAACCTCTGTTTCAACGCCACCTTCACAATCAATCTCCTCACTGCTTACACTTACTACTGATTCATTATCTGAATCTTGCTGATTGGCAGGACTTTTGATGTCATTATTTATCGGGGTGCCTCGCACAAAATGAATTTTAGAGCCAGGAATCTCAAAATCAGATTGATGAAATTTGTTTGAGATGGACAGAGCATGTTCTGACCTTGTTTCTTTCACTATTGGGAGTTGAACTCTGATATAGCAGCTTTCAAGCAAATCAGGATTCACAATTGCTGACCAGGAGTTGATGAAAGATGTTTGCTTTCTGGTGAAGTGTCTGGGGAAAGGCTTCAAAAGTCTTGAGCTTTTATTGGGAACCACCCGATGTCCAGAGGAAGTAGTAGAAACTCCCTTTGAAATTCTAATTATATTGCTGCACTCTCAATCCTTAACGACCATGTCTCTAAGATCCAGCTGGTTTTGCTGTTTTTGCTTGAAAGCTCTGTGGTTTGTGGTGTTTCCCATCAAAGCTTTCCTTTTAGCTTTAGTTTGCTAGAAGATCTCTTAGAGTCCTCGGTGCTTTGCTCTTCAAGAAGGCTAAAAGTTTCTGTCTCTGTTGTTGTCCTTGTAC
Organism: Citrullus colocynthis; assembly: GCA_031780015.1. Taxonomy (NCBI): domain Eukaryota; kingdom Viridiplantae; phylum Streptophyta; class Magnoliopsida; order Cucurbitales; family Cucurbitaceae; genus Citrullus; species Citrullus colocynthis. Next base: position 493,104 of record QLSR01000118.1, on the reverse strand, counting down.
TTCCAATCTTTTGTGTGCATTTTGATGCAGCTTTTGCAGTTGGCTGGGTGTTCTTTCGTTCCTTTGGATAGTTGGTTTCTTTTCAGGGTCTTGGAATTTTTGTCATCTTCTTTTTTCTTGGGCGTTTGTTTCTTCTCTCTCTTTGGGGTTTTCAATCCTCAAACATATATTTTCCTTTTGCATCTATCTGTCAAAAGGTTGTTTCTAGTTAAAAAGATATCGCACGGTTCACTAATTGGAGTTTGTTTTACCAAATTTTATTGTATTGCAATTGAATATCAAGAAAAATGTTTCTTTCCCTACAAAATGAATTATTGTTCAGAAAAAAGTACTGGGGATTTGATTATTTCCCAGCTGTAAAAAAGGAGACATAGTCTCAATAAATGACTAAGAGGTCATGGGTTCAATCTATGGTGGCCACCTACCTATGATTTAATATCCTACAAGTTTCCTTGACACCAAAATGTTGTAGGATCAGGCGGGTTGTCCTGTAAGATCAGTCAAGGTGCATATAAGTTGGCATGGACACTCACGGATATCAAAAAATATATATATTTCCCAGCTGTAGATTATTAAAATAGTGAAGAAACCTTATCTGTGTACTTGTATTTCAGGTTTCATTGGGGATGTTCCTGTCATGCTGGCCAAGCCACAAACTTTTATGAATGCAAGTGGTGAGTCTGTAAGTAAGCTATCTCAAGGATCTCCATCCATTCTAGTTATTAGTTTTGTCCTTCTGTCTCAATGATTGATTTGGTATGCATTTTACGTTTGGTTGCAGGTTGGTGCTATTGTTTCCTACTATAAAATTCCATTGAAGCAAGTACTTGTGGTAAATATTTTATTCCCCATGTAAGATTATCAGTATTCTTGACGAGTGATATATCTACTTTTGGGGAGGACAAGAGAGGGGGTTGGGCTGTGGGGTGATCTGTGTGATTCATTTTTCCTCCTACCACATCTAAGCCATGAATTGAGATCCATACAACAGATTTTCGATGATATGGATTTGCCTTTTGCCAAATTGCGGATGCTGCCGAAGGGTGGCCATGGAGGGCATAATGGGTAATCTCTCTCTCTCTCTCTCTCTCTCTTTCCTTTCTTTTTCCTCTTTTTAAAAATATAATTCATTTTAATCTACGTTTTGGGTGTCTCAGTCTTCTGATTTTGTGGCATTTATTGTTTAATATCCTTAATACTGGGAGGTACAATGGTGGGTTTTCATATAATTTCTTCAGGGTCATGCTTCACACCTTCTGCCTTCTTGTGTATATATTAGCATTAGTTACATTCGTTATTAAAGAGTGAGCTTCTAAAAGAATGCGTGAGAGTGGGGGAAGTTTGATTCACTACATGATGATAACTGACCAATCTAATTCTCCGTGTTGTATCTGAACAATGCTGACTTCTATTTTTTATTTTTCCTTCCGTGAAGCAGTAGAGGCAGTGCATATGTTGTCCATTCCCGAAAAAAAGAAGCATAGTCCATTTTAATGGATACAGAATTATGTCCACACAAGGAAAAGTACACTTTCAATAAAATTTTTTACTCGAAAAGTTTTGACTGGAAAAACTCCAATAAAAAAAACGTACTTTCCTCAAATCTGAAGATGGATTTTTATTTTTGAATTTTTGCAGCTTTTAAGAGGAAAAAAATAGAATTTAATTGGGTTGACCGAATAAGTAAATGTGAAAGTTGCACAAAGATTAAAAGGGTACCATGTGAGGGCCTGATCAAAGAAAGCTCAGTTCAAGGATCTAGGATTGCGAGTTTTGATTGTATGGTTAAGTTTGTAATAGAATAAACATTAAGAAGAGCAATAGAAGTCAGAAGTATAAATTTTAATTGCTTATTTGTCCGTGGCAGGATGAGGAGTATTATTGATCACTTTAAAGGCAGTCGTGATTTCCCTCGATTAAGAATTGGTACGTACCTTGGGCTCTGTTAACACCTCCACCCTGCTTCTATAAAATTTCAGGTGTTAAATGGGTGAAAACATTCTAGGTATAGGGCGCCCTCCTGGGAAAATGGATGCTGCAAACTTTGTTCTTCGCCCCTTCAACAAACAAGAACGAGAAGAGGTGTGTAAAATGCCATCATATTTCCACTAAATGAAGCTTGTTGATAATCCGAACTGAGTTTAGTCTTAACCACTCAAATGGAATCATCTTTTTTCAGTTGAATTTTACATTGCAAGTTGGCACAGACGCGATACGGATTCTTTTGCTCGAAGGGTTCAACAAAAGTGCAACATTTGTCAACACCAACAAACCTCTGGAACAAATAGGTTGACAACATTCAATATTTAAACCTTTTTATAGTCTCTAAAAGGACTCCATTGTTTACTGTATGTATCAAACTGCTTTATACACGGGCGAATTCGCTACCAGTTTCAACTACCAACTTCCTCGGGATGGAAGGTGTATTGCAACAACAAACAATCAGTGTAGGATTTTGAACCACCCCATCTATGGTAATCACCTCACTCTCTCTGTTTGCTTCCTTTTGGATTGAAATCTCTTAGACATAAAGTTGTGATCTTTGAAGAGATCAATAAAGCTAAAAACCTCCCCCACTATGCAGTAAACCAACCGATAAAAGTTGAGGACAGGAATTGATAAAAGGGAGCTACCTCTACCTAACTTTTATTTGCTTTAATTATCTCATCTTGGCAAATCACCAATGGAGGCTCATTCTTTGCCCGTCTTGTCATCTTCTTCTATAATATGCATTTCCCTGGTTGGGTGGCCCATGTTCTCTCTGTAGTATAACGATTCAGCTCATTCATATTCTCTTCTTCATGTTTGTTTGCCAATGGTTTTCAGGCTTCTGCCGAATCTTCCCCATGGAATTGCCTCATACGTACTGATTCCATGTAGGTGGATCCCACAAAATTTTAAATGTTGGTGATGGGCTTAAAACGTAATGATTATTTGTAATTTCATACGACCTCTCTTCGTTGTTTGTCACAAAAGTAGTATTTATGAATTATGGGGATCCTTGTGTTAAATAATAAATGGAAGTAGACATTACAATAGTACTATAAATTTTTCTCTATGTTTGTGAACTTTATTCGTTCAGTCTTTTCAAAAAGTTGATTTCAATAATGTGGGTTGGAGGTTTGAACTTTTGGCTTCTTGATGGAGGGTATATGACTTATGTCAAGTTGGGTTATACTTTTGTTGTGGTTCCTTTAGTTGGTTTTATTATTTTGCAAGTGTTAATGTAGCCAGTTAAATCTTTCATGATATTGTGTAATCTTTCATGATATTTGTGTAGTTACTAGATGTTGACAAGAATCACATGAAGACTACCAAACAATCAATCCTTGTTTGAAATAACTTTCTAGTTTAAACCCTTCTTTTTAAAAAAATGATAAAAATGTTTTTATATGTTGTTTTTGGTTAAAAGTGTAAATAATAATTTTTTATTACACTATATTTGAGGGTGGTTCTATTATTTCTTGTTTTGTTTGGTTAAAAGTGTAAATAACCACTTTTTTTTTTTTATTACACAATATTTGAGGGTGATTCTATTAATTACACACGTTTCTATGCTTCTTTTCCTTACTACATATTCTTTTATTAGTCGTTTTAAAATCATTTTTTAATAATTAATGTTTTTTAAGATAGTTTTACAATTAGCCCAATTTTTTAGGATTATCTTTTTATTTACTTAGATTAGAAAAAATCTTCTAGTCATGTAAAATTGTTTGAGAAGTTATATCAATTTAGTTTTTCCAAAGTTGCTTTTTAAGAATTTTTTTTATTAGAAAATTTGATTTCAAACTAACCGTCATCTAATATGTAATATGTCTTAATTAGATGCCAAAGTAGAGTCTAGTGAATTAACAAAGTTGGAGTTCAAATGGTAAAAGATGTTAATTACAAATCTTGGGAAATGTGAGTGTGAGTAGGTTCGTGTTGACTTTAAGCCTCAACCGTGTTGAAGCCATTTTCACAAAGGGGAAATTTTGAATTTGATTGTTTGACCCCTTTTTCGAAAAAGTCTAAATAGATATTTTTCCTCGTGAACCAACCAAATTGACCGAAGCTAACAAAGCTAAAATAAATAGCCTCTAGAGAAAAAAAAATATATATTTTTTTAAAAAAATTATTTTTATTTAAATTCTTCTAATAAAAATAATTTAAAATATACTGTTTTAAAGAACTATTTTAAGTGATTGCCAAGCACTTAAAAACAAGCACTTAAAAATAACTTATTTTTCAAATTAAACACTTGAAAAGTTAAATTAACAAGATATATCAAAATCAAATGGGGCAGATGGTAATAAATTTGACATTATAGACCAAATTGGATGACAATTATTAGGTAGGCAACATTGAAGAGCCAAAGCTTCAGTCTTCATCTCTCCCATAAGATATTTTCCTTTAAAAGTCAATTAATTGTCCAGCTACAGTGAGTTTGGTTTAATAGTAATAAATATATTTTTCAGAAACAGTAATATATATGTATTGTTTCTCTTGGAAGTTTGATTTTCCAACCCACAATTATTATACTAAAATAATCAATCACCCAACAATTGTACTGGAAGCAGTAACATCAAGTTAGAAATTTCTAGTACTATTATAGTATGAAATTACCTCTATTTATTGATAGTTCACATCAATTTAGTTCACTAATTTTGTGTGACACTAATATTTCTAAAGAAAAAAATCTATAATATGAACAAGGAGAATATACAATTTTCATAGTACTAAAAACTTATTCGGAAAAAGTAAGAGTGTGGTTATCAATGTTATAAAATTAGAGAAATCAGAGAACATATGGAAGTCCAAAAATTAGACATGTGTGGGAAAATTTCTAGTGCTACGGTAGTATAGAGGATTTTTAATATTATCTCTATTCATTGCTTGCTACAAAAGTAGCCTTTAAGAATTATGTAGGGTCTACGAGTTAAATGAATAATTAATTAATTATTTAATGACGTATCAAATAATGAAGGGAGGTGGCACGTAATAGATTAGTACTAGATTTTTTTCAAACATTTGTGTAATGCTCAGTTGGCATGCTTGGTTTTCCTTACCCTCCTCCCTTCATGTAAAATCTTTTTTCAATTAATTTCATAAATGTAAAACTGTCCTCTAACTCCAATATTTATTTATTTATTTATTTTTGGAAAATTTATAGTAATGTCAGAGTACCATACTCTCTTTTATCTGTGCTAATTCATCATTTCCTTCTCTCTTATTTATGATTGACCCTTCTTTTCTCTATCTCTTTCTTTATCCTCTTGTGAATTTTTTTGTATTACAAAAGTAAGAATGCTTCTCTGGTCCAATGTCAGCCATGTCATCATTTTTTAATGATATGAGATTCAACTATCTTAAAATTAATTTTGGATCTTTATAAGTATATTAATTTACACTTTTTGTTTGAAAAAACTTTAGGTAAAACTTATAATTATGTCAATTGAACTCTTAAACATTCTTAAATAAATCTATATAGCTCTTAATAAGTGAAATATAGATAGATCATGACAAGTTTCACACGTGGATAACAAGAGTAAAAACACAGAAATAGTAAAAACAAATTGAACAGAAGAATAAGTGAAGGAGATAACACACAGAAATAGTAACCAAGTTCGGTGTAACCACGTCTACATCTGAGAGGTTTTACGCTTAGTTCCACTAGTTATAATTAACTTTTGCGATACACTTCTTTTCATATACTAAAATCAACTAAGAAGCATAGCAACAGTGACTAGTAAACGATTTAGGCTCCCCTAAATATTGTGCTCCTTATGGAAGAGTTAGTAGATTGAGCTCCAGGTCAATCTGATGATGCACAGCAATAAACTCCAATCTCTTTTCACTATGTAGTCGAATCACCAATTATCTAAGAAGAACTGCTCCACACCAAAACTGATGTCAGGAACACTTGGTATACTGTCAATCGAATGAGATTAGTTTCTTAGTTTTGACGCTTTTTGCTATACACCACTCTACCAATTCTTCAGTAGAAACTATTATTCATGAACATCCAAAAAACGGCTTGACCTAAAAACACAAACCAACCAAATATATATATATCATAAATGGAATGTTATGGTTCGAGTTGAATGATTTTTTTTTTCTTGAAAAATATTACTTATGACTTCCATTCATAATATGATACATCCTCAAGGGATTTATTATTTTTATTTCATGGAATAATACACATTGTTCATAACATTATAGGTTAAATTATAAAAAAATGTCTTTGGAGGGTAAGTTTTAATTTGGCTCCTCAGCTTCCAATAATTTTATTTTTATTCTTTCCAAAAACAACCATTTTGTTAACTTTTTCTTTCAATATGAAGGGTAAAATATAAAAATACGGTTAAAAGAAAAAAAAATGCAAATTTCAACTATGCTTGTAAACTTAGATAGGATATGCTTTATTTTACTTTAAAATTCATTAGAATAATTGAGACTTATGCCAATTTCACATCTATTTCAATTTTACAAATCTTTGCCACATCATATTCTCTTTTTTTATTTTAATAGAAATGTAACATAAGATTAATTTTAGAAACAAATATAAGATTAAATGCGAAAATAAAAATAAAGTTTAGTAATATAACTAAACACTTACTCTAAATTACACGAGTATTTGTATTCTATAGCGCACTATAAATATAGATAATATAAAAATTCTTATACTGCCAATCCTAAACTAAGTCTCTCAATATTTTTATACTCAAATACGAATTAATTTCTATACTAATGTAATACTATAAATTTTTCAAAAATCAAATATGTGAAAGCAAAATCTTAGTTTTCCTAAAAATAATAATAATAATAATAATAATGTAGCAATGTCGTTTTCTTTTCAAACATTCACATGAACCACCGCCCCATTGTTGTCCTTCTCAAAACTCCACTTGTCTATATATATATATATTTTTTTTTTCCATAATTTTGTATTTATTCTTATTCATAATAAGGTTTCCCATGTGCCGTCTAATTTAGTCAAATCAATCCCAATCTATATTTATTAATTTACCATAATTATCTAATTTCTTGTTTTGCAAAGAATATTTTGTTTTCTCACTCACATGATGTCTCTCGTGGAATTTCTATTTTAATTATTATTTTGTCGAATAAATGTATTATTATACCCTTTTTCTTTTAATAAATAAATAAATAAAATGAAGTGTTGACATCCGCATGCTTATTTTAGGACTTGTTTATATATGTAAAAGCGTGAGGTGCAAAATGTGTTCCAAAAAGTTTAAAGTTCCTCATAAAATAGTAAATTTAAGGCTACGACGAATACTTTAAGATTCGTTTCATTTTGGTCAATTTATTTTCAATTATTTAATTTTGTTCATATACTTTTAATAAATCTTAATATTAATTCATTAATTTAGCTTTTAATTGTTGATTTTTCCCCTAAAGAATTTAGTTTATACGAGTATCTCCTTTATAAATTATGAGAATATATTTATATAGTATCTTTTCTTTATATAAAGTTATTATTTTTATTTACTAAATTTTGAAATTAATTTTAAGAGGTAGTTATAAATATAGTATAATGCAAAATAATTTGCAAATATCATTATATTTAAACCTAACTTTCGGAGCCTTTCGGTGATAAATTATATCGTTGATAGAAGTCTTCTATCAATGATAGAGTCTGATAAATTTTGTTATATTTATAATTAAAATGTTGTCATACATTTAATTATTAACCCTAAAAGTATTATCCATTCTAATTACTCTAACTTGAAAGGACTAAATTTATTGAAAGCATATAGATTAATTTTAGGCTTGTTTTTAAATATAGCAAAATGAGCCAAACTATTTATAAATACTATATTTGTAAATAATTTGATATTTTTTTTTATAATTTTTATAATTTTTAATTATTAAAAGTACATAAACTAAAATAAAATAAAAATCACATTTTAACATTATGAAGCATGATTCATATTCATATTAACATTTCCTCCCAATTTTTTCCTCCACTAGTGAGGCACTATTTCAATTATTGGTCAACATAACTTTTATTTTTAAACTTTCTTTTTATTTTTTTGGGAAAACAAAAGTATATTATAATTTCTTAAATCTTCAACTTGTAAGATTTGAAAAAAAAAAAAAAAATCAACGTCTACATATTACCTTTTTTTTAAAAAAAAAAAAAATTATTATCTCCTAAATTTTCCATCAAAATAAAGTTTAAAAAATTGTATTTTATTGTGAGTGGGATTAATGAGGGTAAGTGAATTTACATTTTTAACCTTAAATTGAAGAAAATGAAAGTCAATAAATAAATAAAGCAAAAGCATAGAACGTGAAATATTGGCAGCTGAAAATAAGTAGGTTGGTTGGACCTCACCGACAATCACGCCACGTGGCCCCACATCTATTTAAAATCGGTGGCCATTAGTTCATCCACACAAACATTATCGTGGTCCTTGTTGCAGCGTATCATTTTCTCAAGTCGTCCCTAAATTTTAGCATTTAATTATTCATTTATTATGCTGTCTTCCACTACTTAAAGTGGATCCCACATTTTACCATCTCCCAAGCCCTTGGTTCTACTTCTTAGTTTAAATGTTTTCTTGTAAAATTTCTTCTTTTGTTTACATCCATTAATATCTTTTTGAGCTACCTCAATTCTAATTTCTACATCATCCTTAAATCCTAACAAATGTAACTCACAAGTCTTAATGCATACAAATATAATAGAATTTTAAATTTTTTAAAAATAGTAATCAATAGAATTTTATTTAAATTTAAATTAACTTGTATTATCATCTTTGATGTGAGGTTTGATCACCTCATCCTACACTATATTTAATCACACAAAAAAAAAAAAAAAAAAAACAATGTATTTTAAGTTTCATTCTAGTTTAAGCTCTATACTTTTACCATTACTAAAATAAAATGGACCAAAATTATTTTCATATATTGATTACAAACTTAGTTCTTTTATTGTGTTTTGTTTCTATTTAGTTGTTAAGCTTAAAAAAGTTTCACACACAAAATGACGAGCTAATAAGTTTGTCTAGCTATTTGATGACAAATATATGTATATATATACACACACGAGAATATGAATACTATTCTCATTAATCACTTATTTCACGAAATTATTTATAGAAAAAAATTATAGTGCGAACTTGGGGAGAGTACCTACCCTTAGTGTAATGGCCCAAGATTTAGGTAAATTACTTTTCTCTCTTTAAGTTAAAAAAAATATTATTATTATTATTAATAACAAAAGAATCATGCAGGCAGAAGGAGCGTGAAGGGGGGTTTGGAAATCCTTGGTCATTAGGAGAAATCGGCTTTTCAGTTGGGGAAAGATCTCCGGGTGAGTTTTTGACCGTGAGGCGTTTTTAGGAGAAGGGAAGAAAGGGGAAGAAGAAAAAAAAAGGTCAATCCCTCTCTCGAATCACCTCTTCATCAGCCATTTTTCGCACAACCCTCTGTCACTTAGTCGCAATGTCCCAGCCCTCACTGTCGCCATCATCGCAGCTTTCATCCTTGTCGCATCATCATAATCCTTGCATCGCAACGTCTCAGTCCTCGTCGCGCCGCAGCATCTTAGTCCTCATCGCGCCACAGCATTTCGGTCCTCGTTGCGTCGCATCGGACAACCCGCATTTTGCCGCATCATCATAGTCCTCGCGCCGCAGCGTCTCAGCCTCTCCACGACCCGTCGTCACAATCTTCATCGTCGGGTCGTCTGTCCTCTCTGCGACGTGTTGTCACAGCCTTCATAGCACATTGCCGCAATGTAGGGAAGTCGCGACGTCACACAGGCAGTCTCGCTGAGTCTCACTGTCTCGCTCAGTCTTGCAAGTAAGGGACTTACTACCGGGTTTTAGTGACGCCTAATATCTAATTGTGTTGTTGACTATTGAATGTCGCTGTGAACTTTTATCTCGGATGTGGTTTGCTATGATTGTTTCGGTATGCCAAATTTGTAGTTTGTAAGTAATGTTCTTATGCTTATGTGCCTATGACTCTGTGAATCTTTGTGATGAATTAGTTATGCCATGACATGTTACAGGTTGCCCTATTGTCGTGCCCCGTACCCCTAATGTACTATGCTACGAAGGGTGTCCCTCGGGATCACCACCTACGTCCATGTTACAAATGTAATCACTGCGTACCCTCGGGTCAATTCCTATGCTTATGCCTACGCTTATGCTTATGCCTATGCTAATGCTTATGCCGGGTACACGGGTGCACACGACAAAAAGGGTGATAGCTAGGCCTAGCAGTGGGCCTCTTATTGAGTATGATTGCTCACCTTTTTCTATGTTTTTCTCCCAGGTAAGGAGCATGGTGGCCAGGCACATGGTCGAGGAAATCCGTGATTGTACCATGGGATCGTCGACACTGCTTCCGCACCTTAGTCTACGGTATAGTGTATTGGACTTGTAGGGTAGTAGTATTTTCATACATTAAACCGTTTGTTATTTGTTTTTGATATGGTTATGTCCGGTTTTCTTTTCTTGAGGTTTTGCCTAACGATTTAAGGGTACCACGCTAAAGCGTTTTTACTCCTCTATGTTGGTTTAATAAACTTTCAGGAATTTAGCCATTTTATAAACTAAACCGCATTTATCTAAAGTGTGTGATATCGTGTCTCTTAGTTCCCAATGCATTCATTAAATGTTTATGCATGACGTAGCGATGTGTTAACTATTAAAGGGTCAGGTCGTTATGGTTGGTATCAGAGCCTCAGTTATAAGTTCTGTAGACTAACTTATTATATAAGTCAAGAATGTCCCATGGTAGTAACGGATTCCTCGTCATCGCCACATATGCTCTCCTTACAAAAAAAAAAAAAAAAAAAAAAACCTAGGCCTACATATGTATAATAATAACAATAATATATATATATATATATTTGATGGGTTTGTGGAAAGAAAAAAAATATAATATCGTCAAGTCTCTTGGAGGGTCATGACGTGGCTGACGATGTATATGGTAGGTTATGGCACCAAAGGACAAAGGAAAGAGAAAGGAAAAGGGTAGGCTGCAGGACCCCATAGTGTCGTTGGAGGAGCAGGGCCCCGAGGTCTAAGATGACGTATCGTTAGACGAAGACCCTCCAATGAGGGACCCTTCCGGCGTGGGGTGGCAGAGGACTCAGGCAAGGAGTCGAGTAAAGAACATGGCGGAGGCTAACCCGGGAGCAAACTCTTCCATTGTCCCTTTCGAGTTTACAGCTCAGCAGTCACGACCGCAGTACTAGGTCGGATGAATGATATGATAGATGAGCATTTTGCTCAGTTTGCACAATCTCAGCAAGTATCGACCCCGCCAGCAGTAGTACCTCCACCTCGGCCTCAGCACCAGAATGCTCATGATTGGTNAAAAAAAAAAAAAAAAAAAAAAAAAAACCTAGGCCTACATATGTATAATAATAACAATAATATATATATATATATATTTGATGGGTTTGTGGAAAGAAAAAAAATATAATATCGTCAAGTCTCTTGGAGGGTCATGACGTGGCTGACGATGTATATGGTAGGTTATGGCACCAAAGGACAAAGGAAAGAGAAAGGAAAAGGGTAGGCTGCAGGACCCCATAGTGTCGTTGGAGGAGCAGGGCCCCGAGGTCTAAGATGACGTATCGTTAGACGAAGACCCTCCAATGAGGGACCCTTCCGGCGTGGGGTGGCAGAGGACTCAGGCAAGGAGTCGAGTAAAGAACATGGCGGAGGCTAACCCGGGAGCAAACTCTTCCATTGTCCCTTTCGAGTTTACAGCTCAGCAGTCACGACCGCAGTACTAGGTCGGATGAATGATATGATAGATGAGCATTTTGCTCAGTTTGCACAATCTCAGCAAGTATCGACCCCGCCAGCAGTAGTACCTCCACCTCGGCCTCAGCACCAGAATGCTCATGATTGGTCCGTAGAAGCAAAGCACCTGAGGGACTTCCGAAAATTTAACCCTTGTACCTTCGATGGGTCGCTGAAGGACCCTACAAAGGCAGAAATGTGGTTGTCCTCGATCGAGACAATTTTTCGCTACATGAGATGCCCAGAGGAATAGAAGCTCTAGTGTGCCGTCTTTATGCTGACAGATAATGCTGAGATATGGTGGCGCTCAGCCGAGAGAATGATAGACACCCGGGATGGCCAAGCAACGTGGGACCAGTTCAAATAGCGGTTTTATGAGAAGTATTTTTCCGCGAATACACGGTTCAACAAGCAGGCGGAGTTCCTGAGCCTGAAGTAGGGAGCGATGACAGTGGAGGAGTATGAAGAAGAATTGGACAAACTGTCCCATTTCGCACCGGAGATAGTGGCCACGGAGAAAACCAGGGTGCAGAGGTTTATTCAGGGCCTGAAGGTCGGATTGCAAGGTTTGGTCTATTCTCAGGACCCCAAGACATATGACGTAGAAGTTCGAGCAGCAGTCAGAATCGACGCGGATGCCCGGGAAGGTGAAGAATTCCGGGCAGACCAAAAGGCACCAGAGCCCCCGCGAACGGGTTCGCATTCAGATAGGCCCTTCAGTCACTATAAGCAACTGGCCACTTAGGCAGGAGGAGTCTGGAGAGACCGGCCCGTATGTGAGAACTGTGGGAAGCGCCAATGGGCCGCTGTCTGATTGGAACAGAGACTTGTTTAAGGTGCAAGCAGGAGGGCCATATCGCAGAGCAATGCCCAGGAACGCAGCCTTCTAGAGGTAAGAGCCAGCCCATGCGCCCTCACCCTAGGGGCCCGAACCGACAACAACATTAAGGCCGGGTATACTCTACCACCCGGCAGGAGGCAGAAAAGTCGGGCACTGTGTGACAGGTACACTCTCCGTCTTAGGACACCATGCTTTGGTGTTATTTGATTCTGGCTCTTCTCATTCTTTTATATCGTCAGTATTTGTGAAATATGCCATGTTAGAGGTAGAGCCGTTACATTACGCATTGTCAATGTCCACCCCGTCCAGGGAGATCATGTTAGCAATTGAAAAGGTGAAGACATGCCAGATAGAAATAGCGAACCGTGCTCTTAAGGTGACCCTGCTAGTTTTAAATATGCGGGATTTCGACGTTATTTTGGGTATGGACTGGCTAGCTGCTAATCACACTAGCATCGACTGTTCCCGTAAGGAAGTGGTCTTCAGTCCTCCTTCTACAACAAGATTTAGATTTAAAGGGTCAGGAACCGTGGTCTTACCGAAGGTAATCTCAGCCGTGAAGGCCAGTAAGCTACTGAACCAAGGGACCTTGAGTATTTTAGCCAGTGTGGTGGACATCAGAGAAGCGGAGGTTTCCTTGACTTTAGAGCCAGTAGTGAAGGACTATCCTGATGTGTTCCCGGAGGATCTCCCAGGTCTACCTCCGCATTGGGAGATAGATTTTGCAATTGAGTTGGAGCCGGATACGACGCCTATCTTGAAGGCCGCTTATAGAATGGCTCCAGCAGAGTTGAAGGAGCTTAAGACTCAATTGTAGGAATTGCTGGATAAAGGTTTTGTTCGCCCCAGCGTGTCACCGTGGGGCGCATTCGTTCTGTTTGTGAAGAAGAAAGATGGGACGATGCGCCTTTGCATCGACTATAGAGAGTTGAATAAAGTCACTATAAAAAACAAGTACCCGCTCCCGAGGATTAACGACTTGTTCGACCAGTTGCAAGGATCCATGGTTTTCTAAAAAATTGACCTTTGGTCCGGTTATCACCAGCTAAGGATCAAGGACAGCGATATCCCAAAAATAACCTTCCATTCCAGATATGGACATTACGAATTCGTAGTGATGTTGTTTGGCTTGACAAATGCCCCGGCAGCATTCATGGACCTAATGAATCGGGTGTTCAAGGATTTCCTTGACACCTTCGTAATTGCATTCATTACGACATTTTGGTGTACTCGCGGACCGAGGCTGAGCACAAGGTGCATTTGCGTCAAGTGTTGGAAACTTTGCGAGTCAACAAGTGGTACGCCAAGTTTTCGAAGTGTGAATTTTGGCTGAAGCAGGTGTCCTTTCTAGGGCACGTGGTACCGAAGGGCGGAGTCTCGGTCGACCCTGCGAAGATCGAGGCGGTTATTGCTTGGCCTCGTCCTACGACAGTCATTGAGGTGTGCAGTTTCCTAGGCTTGGCAAGCTATTACGGTCATTTCATTAAGAACTTTTCGCGCATCGCCGCACCGCTGACTGAGTTGACAAGGAAGGGTGCTCCTTTTGTGTGGAGTAAAGCTTGCGAGGAAGGTTTCCAAGATCTTAAACAGCGCACCAGTACTTACAGTACCAGACGGGCTGGGAGGTTTTGTGGTTTACAATGATTCCTCCAAGAAGGGATTGGGTTGTGTGTTTATGCAACATGGTAAGGTGGTGGCCTGTGCCTCCTACCGGCTAAAAACCCATGAACAAAAGTACCCCACTCACAACTTAGAGTTGGCGGCGGTGGTTTTTGCTCTGAAAGTTTGGCGACACTATTTATATGACGAAAAGATACAAATCTTCACGGACCATAAGAGCCTAAAGTACTTCTTCACTTAGAAGGAGTTGAACATAAGACATCGGAGATGGTTGGAGCTGATAAAGGATTATGATGTGGAAATTTTGTACCACCCCAGCAAGGCAAATGTGCTTACAGATGCTCTTAGTAGGAAAGCAGTGCATTCGGCAGCCCTGATCACTAGGCAGTCTCCGTTGTGTAAAGAATTTGAGCAGGCAGGTATTGCTGTCTCTATTGGGGAAGTCGCCTCGCAATTGTCACAGTTGACCGTCCAGCCAACCCTAAGGTAGAGGCTCATCAACGCTCAGCAAAGTGATCCCTTCCTCGTTGAGAAGGTTAACCGATTAGTGGCGGGTCAAGGCGGCAAATTCTCATTATTGTCGGAAAACGGTCTTTTTTTCCAGGGGCGTTTGTGTGTGCCTGCAAGCGGCGAACTTAAGAACAAACTGTTGTCAGAAGCTCACAACTCTCCCTTCCGATTCACCCCGGCAGCACTAAGATGTATCAGGACCTGAAACGTTACTATTGGTGGCATAACATGAAAAAGGAAGTGGCGAACTATGTCAGTAAATGCTTGGTGTGCCAGCAAGTGAAAGCCCTGAGGCAAAAGCCAGCAGGGCTATTGCAGCCCCTAAGTGTTCCAGGAGTGGAAGTGGGAGAACATATCTATAGATTTCGTGGGAGGTTTACCAAGGACGGTGTTAGGCCATACAATGATCTGGGTCATAGTTGACAGACTCACCAAGTCCGCACACTTCTTCCCAGGCAAGCCCACCTTTTCGGTGAGTAAGTGGGCACAGATCTACCTGAAAGAGGTGGTAAGGTTGCACGGGGTGCCAGTCTCTATGGTATCAGACAGGGACCCGCGGTTCACTTCTAAATTCTGGAGAAGCCTCTAAGCGGCTTTGGGCACTAGGTTGGATTTCAGTACGGCCTTCCACCCGCATACTGATGGCCAGACGGAACGATTGAATCAAACATCGGAGGACATGCTGCGTGCTTGTGCCTTGGATTTCCCGGGAAGTTGGGACTTCTACTCGCACCTCATGGTATTTGCCTACAACAACAGCTATCAGGCTACCATTGGCATGGCACCATTCAAAGCATTGTACGGAAAATGTTGTAGATCTCCAATTTGCTGGGACGAAGTGGGAGAGCGGAGATTGCTAGGGCTGGAGTTGGTGCAAGTGTCAAACAAGACTATCCAAAAAATCAGATTGCGCATGCAGTCTGCGCAGAGCAGGCAGAAGAGTTACGCCGACGCTAGACGCAAGGATCTGGAGTTCGATGTAGGAGATCACGTGTTCTTAAAAGTGGCCCCGTTGAAGGGCATCGTGAAGTTTGGCAGGAAGGAGAAGCTAAGTCCCCGTTTCATAGGGCCGTTTGAGATTTTGGAACGGATTGGCCCCGTGGCTTACCGATTAGCGCTACCACCGTTTCTCGATGCAGTCCACAATGTGTTTCACATCTTCATGCTGAGGAAGTATGTCGCCGACCCTTCTCACATAGTGGACTATGAACCATTACAATTGAGGGAAGACTTGAGCTACGAGGAGGAACCCATCGAAATCTTGGCAAAGGAAGTGAAAACTTTGCGCAACAAGGAAATAACACTGGTGATGGTGTTATGGCAGAACCACGGTTTCAAGGAAGCAACATGGGAGTGGGAAGATGAAATGAGATCAAGGTACCTTGAGCTCTTTCAGGATTAGGACTTTCGAGGACGAAAGTTCGCCAAGGAGGGGAGAGTGTAACGGCCCAAAATTTAGGTACATCACTTTTCTCTCTTTAAGTTAAAATAATAATAATAATAATAATAATAATAATAATAATAATAATAATAATAACAAAAGAATCATGCAAGTGGAGGGAGCGTGAAGGGGAGTTTGGAAATCCTTGGTCATAAGGAGAAATCGGCTTTTCGGTTGGGGAAAGATCTCCGGGTGAGTTTTTTACCGTGGGGCATTTTTAGGAGAAGGGAAGAAAGGGGAATAAGAAAAAAAAGGTCAATCCCTCTCTCGAATCACCTCTTCGTCAGCCATTTTTCGCACAACCCTTTGTCACTCAGTCGCAGCGTCCCAGCCGTCACGTCGCAATCATCGCAGCTTTCATCGTTGCTGCATCATCATAGTCCTCACGCCACAGCGTCTCAGTCCTCGTCGGGCCGCAGCATCTCGGTCCTCGTTGCATCGCATCGTTACAGCCCGCATTTTGCCGCATCATCAATCCTCGTTGCCGCATCATCATAGTCTTCGCGCCGTAGCGTCTCAGCCCTCTCCGCCACGCGTCATCACAATCTTCATCGCCGTGTCGCCCGTCCTCTCCGCGACGCGTTGTCACAGCTTTCATAGCACGTTGCCGCAGTGTAGGGAAGTCGCGACGTCGCACAGGCAGTCTCGCTGTCTCGCTCAGTCTCGTAGGCAAGGGACTTACTATCGGGTTTTAGTGACGCCTAATGTTTAATTGTGTTGTTGACTATTGAATGTCGCTGTGAACTTTTGTCTCAGATGTGGTTTGCTATGATTGTTTCGGTATGCCAAGTTTGTAGTTTGTAAGTAATGTTCTTATGCTTATGTGCGTATGACTTTGTGAATCTCTGCGGTGAATTAGTTATGCCATGAAATATTACAGGTTGCCCTATTGTCGTGTCTCATACCCCTAATGTACTATGCTACGAAGGGTGTCTCTCGGGATCACCACTTACGTCCATGTTAAATGTAATCACTGCGTACCCTCGGGTCGCTTCCTATGCTTATGCCCACGCTTATGTCTATGCCGGGTACACGGGTGCAGGATGATAGCTAGGCCCAGTAGTGGACCTCTTACTGAGTATGATTGCTCACCATTTTCTATGTTTTTCTCTCAAGTAAGGAGCATGGTGGCCAGGCGCATGGCCGAGGAAATCCGTGATCGTACCATGGGATCGTCGACACTACTTCCGCACCTTAGTCTAGGGTATAGCGTATTGGACTTGTAGGGTAGTAGTATTTGCATACATTAAACCGTTTGTTATTTGTTTTTGATATGGTTATGTTCGGTTTTCTTTTCTTGAGGTTTTGCCTAACGATTTAAGGGGTACCCTGCTAAAGCGTTTTTACTCCTCTATGTTGGTTTAATAAACTTTCAAATATTCAGCCATTTTATAAACTAAACCACATTTATCTAAAGTGTGTGATATTGTTTCTCTTAGTTCCCAACACAGTCATTAAATGTTCATGCATGACATAGCAACGTGTTAACTATTAAAGGGTCAAGTCGTTACACTTGAATATTGAAAGAATGTCTCCTATTTGACCTACACAATAACTAAATAAAAGTTTATAATTTTATTAAATATGCACGTCCAGTCAATGTTCCAGGGATGATATTAGTAACAAATATTATAGTAGAAACATAATCAAAACTGTCCTCAATATATCTTTCAAAAAATATTTAAAGAAAAAAAACTACCCTCAGTATAGTTGAAACATCCCAAAGTTTAACACAGAGGCTTTTTTTTAAAAAAAAAGGAAAAAAAAAAAAGGGGTAAAACACAAAGTACGACAACTTATTTAAATCATTATCCAATCAAAATGTTCATGAAATTTGTCACATATCTTGAATAATATATAGATACTATTTTGTTAGGATAAAAAAGACTAGCATATCAAAATATCACAAGAACAATATAGAGGCTACAACCTTATTAAATAAGTATAAGATTCTTCTTCCATTATTTTAATGTCGAAATCCTTAACATATCCTCTCAAGATGATAACTTTGCAGGTATCTAAAGACCAATTGACAAGAGTCAAAATAAACTTAACTCAACAGCAATTGACATGACCTTTCTTCCTAAAAGTTGAAGATTGAATTAGCATAAGATGGTAATTCAACCCTACACGATTTAAAATATATAAGATGACAATTAATACCTTAACTACTGACTAATGCTTGAATTAGCATATACATATTTGTGTCTACTTCCCTCCATTCATATTGTTGTGTGAAGTGTGCAAGAGAATAGGTAGCACAAGGAGGGAATTCATATTTGCCCACACTTTTGCACTCTATTTACTATACATGCCACTCAGCTGAAATTCTTGAGAATACAATTATGATTGATTTATGAGGAGCACATGCCAAACCCTTCTCCAATTGATTTCCATGGCCCCATTTTACTTATCCATATCCACCTGCCCCACTTTAAACAACCCAATTAATTTCCCCTAATTAATTTTTAATTATAATTCATCACAACCCTAATTTCGTAATTTCTCACACAAAAAGCCCTAATTTATATTTTCCCCTTTCTAACATTTGTTGGGTGAAAACCCTACGACCGAATTTGCCAAATCGAAGTGGACACGTGTCCCTTGCTGCTGGACGTTACCAATGATGGACAAAGACGACGTCGTTGGGGCGAACGCGAAACAGAAAGTTCCGGCGGAATCCACCGGAATGAGGTAGTTCTTCGGCGGCAGCTGCAGAGACTTCCCGCCGGTGAATTGAAACGACACTGTCGGAATGGTGACTCGAGACTGCAACGACAGATCGTAACATGTGTCGAATAATGCGAAGCCGTTCGTCTTCTTCAGGTACGGTGTTCGACTCACGAAGGCGTCGCGAAGGGTGTTGTACGCCTGAGTCTGCAGCCGAGTTATCGCAGTTCCTGAATCGACGATGATGCCGCCGTAGCCGGAGTCGTCCATTTGGAAGAGATTAGGGGGAATTGACAGTAGCTGACCGCCGACGCTCAATCCGATGAGTCCGACGTAATAGAATGTATCGACTCTTCCGCTTTTGAGTAATGGAGCACTTACTGAGTCACTCGGTGCAGCGGAATTGAACTCGAGAACTGAGGACGAACTAGAGTCGCGGTCCACAAGACAGTAGGAGAACGACGACGCTTTCATCTGAGATGTGAGGGATAATGATCCGCCGCCGAGTCCGAGCAATCCAGCGGATCCGACGAACAATCCTTCGTTGTCGTGGCCGCAGCCGAGAGCGACGTTGTTAATGGTCCCGGAGTTACCGAACGACAACGTTTCAGTGACGAACTCGCCAACAGTGAATGAACCATCGCCGTACGAGACTTGGTAAAGACATTTCGAAGCACGACAACCAGACGTTTCAAGAGCTTGACATTGCTGAGATTCACAAGGAAGTGAAGCAAAAGAAGACGAAGTTCTCGGGTCAAAAATCGGGTCGGATTGCTGGTAGCAGTCCGTACAAGGCTGACATTGAAGCCAATTGATATCACTACCAGTGTCAAGAACCATATAGAATGGCTTAGCCGGTTGTCCGACGCCGACGCGGGAGAAATACTCGCCGCTTCCTTGACTGGTGCCAGAGACAATCGGAGTGCTCAGATCCTCCGGCAGAATCTCCGTTTTCAACGGCTGAAGATCCGACCTCTTCAATTCACTGAGAGCAAATTCAAGCCTATCGTAAAGCGATTTAACTCTAGAAGAGTCCCGGCCGAGCCGGGAAAGGACGAGGCTCTTGTAGTCCTTATGCCCGGCATTGTGAAGAGCATCGCGAGGGTGCAGTTGAAGAGAGAAGGAGAAGGAAGAGTTGGAGGGAACAACCTGAACCTGCTGCTGGAAGGATATGGAAGCCTTGGGATCGAACTTGAGGACCTGGTTGGCTTGTTGCAGAGAAGCTGAAACATCGAGAGGAGCAGAGGAGGAAGAAGAGTGAGAAAGCTCCGGCGGCGGAGTGCGACAGAGAATGAAGGGGAAGAGAGAAAAAAAGAAAAGGGCGACGGAGAAGAAGAGAGGAAGGAGATTTGCAGTCGCCATTGTTAGGAACAAAAATAGGAGTGAGAAGTAGAGTTTGAGCGTTGGGTTTAAAAAGGAAGTCAGGTTTTTAATTGGGAAGATGGTTGAGTTTGGTTTGGGGTAGGAGGCAAGGCACTGCTCCCTAGTTGGCATTATCTGTTTTTTCTTTTCTTAAGGAAATTTATTCAAATTTTATTTTTAATTTACAAATATATTTTGTTAATATATATATAAACTTTGCAATTGCAACAGATTTAGTTTGAAGGGAAAAATATAAGATAGCTTTTTTAAAAAAAAAAAAATTAAATACAAATTATAGACGTGACATATGTAGTCAATAATAAATGTTACCTACACATCATCACATCAAGACTCACCCCCAAAATATTTAAGAAAAAAAGTTATCTTGGTAGGGGCAATGAGTTATTATAGTCCGTGATTAATATAGGACGTCAACCATGATAGTTTGAATTATAATAGTCCAAAAGTTATAATAGTTTGTGTTTGAAGCGTAAACCATTTTAATCTGAGTTACAATAGTCTGTATTTGAGAGGTAGATTATTTTAGTTTAGTATAAAATAATAACCATTATAACAAAGAAGGAAAAAGAAAATGAATAAGAAATAGTAAACATTGTAACAAAGATATATTTAATAATAATAGTGTATTTAATTGTAAGTTATAATAGTTAAAATAACGACTATTATAATTGGAATCCCAAATATGGAAAGTACACTCCACCCATTTGAAATTGAAGCCTAAACACCCCTAAAGTACTTTTCTGTTATAAGACACAAAATATATATTTTGCTTGTATGCCTTAGTAAGGTAATAGAAGATATAAAGTAACAAATTTAAAATCGTATATAGTTGTTGAGACTTGATAATAATCACCAACCATACTTAAGAAAGCAATCTTTTAGAAGGAATGATAAATACAATGGAAATACTTTGGTACCTTAGTTCACCTACTTCTATTATATGATAGAAAAGTCCATGATTATTCATAACATTTTTCGAAGTTAAGTTGTCATGTTATAATAAATAAGGAAATAAATAATAGCAGATTAGCAGTCTAGGTTGGATATTGGACCTACCTGCAGCTGCTGCAGTAATTAAAGGGCAGTCCAAGTTGAGTCCTGCAAGAGTTGGTGCAGCCCATTCATCTCTCATTCAGCACTGCAATACTTTAGGAAATAAATTTCTCAATGTATTCATATGATTTTATTTCATTACATTCATACGTGTATAATGTATTGAAAAACTTTGAAATATATCGGTATGTAAACACAGAAACTTCTGCCAACTAGTTCTCTCACGTGACCAAGATGACGAAGTTAATATGGAAAGCACAATTATGGTCTCAATAAAATGGTGAAGAATGCAACCTGCAGTTCGGAGTTCAACTATTGCCATCGACTAATTGGTGTCTTTATCCACTAAGCTATGCTCAAATTAGCATTTTATTCAAGCTTGTATTTAGACTCTAACCTTTCAAAAGTAGGGAATTTGAAATCAAGGTGATTATTTACTCTCTTTGCCCTCTAGAAGGACTGGAACCGCGAACTGGAAACTCCAGCCGTTCTGAGCTACTTCCCTTAACTGGAAGTACTGGAAATGGAAACTCTGTAAATAAAGAGTTTCAGTCCTTGACGTCTCAATCTGTATCATAAATATATCTTGTACCGATGGGTTTTATCCCAAGCAAGCAACAGAGAGAACTAGCATTCTTAGAAATCTTCTCAATGTATGTATGGGGGTGGGACCAAGGGAAAAACATTGCAAAAATTTACTCATACTACGTCCTACCAAGTAAAAGTAAGATCGCACTCTATGCCTTGCATTCATAAGTGCTCAAAAAGCCACATGGAGGTCAAGTAAAAAAAAAGTTTACTGAAAAGGAAAATGTATTTGTGTATAACTCGTAACATAACTAGAGTGAACATTGTATGAATAAATTATTTGTTTATGAAGTATCTCTATTTATGTACATAGGTGCAGCTTGCAATACTGTAGCAGTTGAGGACAAGCAATTTTAATATGGCTGATAACTAAGGGGGGGCAAAAGAGTACATTACATAATTTATGTTTCCTATTCAACAACCATCACTTGCAGGCTCGATTGAACTTAGAAGACCATTGCCTCTCAGCTGCATGCAGTGATCTTCTGCGTCCACTTGAGCGCAGATAATTACCACTGCCATCCCATTGTAATGTGCCTCCTGCATTATGTTGACTGCATTGTCAAGGGTCATTCCAGGGATAACCTTCATCAGAACTTGCACAACGTACTCGCGCTTGTTGTAATTGTCGTTATGTAGCAACACTCGATAAGGCGGAGCAGTTTTCCTTGATTTCCTGAACATCAAAATTATTTTGGAGGTTGAACCGTTTCTAGTGCATACAGATCTTTAGTTGCTTATACGTGACATAAATTCAAAGGAAAACTGTTTTATACCTAACATCAAACTCAGATTCACGGCCAGGTGTTGTCTTCTCTATTGTTGGCTTTTCCAACAACCCCCCACCTCTTCCCAGCTCAGCAGCTGATAACATCATTAAGATGCTCCGGTTTCTACATTGTTTATGAAAATAGTATTTATCCCCTATGACACAAGTAGCAATGATAAATGGGTAATATTGTATGAAGATGTCATGCAAGTTCCAACGAATAATAAAATGAACAGCCTCCACACTTTTGTAGGTAAAAAAAGTGTACCGTGATTATGAATATTGTAATCCAAAGCTGATTCTGATCCTGAGCTCATTTATTAATATATATATTCCTAAGTGTTCACTGTTTGGTCACGTGTTAAATGCAAGAAGCTCTTAATTAAATGCAACCCAGGATCTGGTCGATTATGGACCATGTAAAATTCAACAATCAGTGCCAGTTCGTCGTCCAAGATTATCCAAGAATATTAACGTTTAGAATGGGCCATTAACATTTATCTCGAACTAGAAATTTAAAGAGTCTTGAAGAGTATATAAATAGGACCTAAGATCCTTGCAAATTTAGTTCTTACAATGAACCTCTGTTATGGTTGTCCATATGCATGATTCACAAACTAGTCAACAATAAATGGGGTCGAGGATTTGAACTTTTGACCTATAAATCAAGAGTATATGCTTTAACCAGTTGAATCTTACACAAGCATTAATGCATCATATTTTTCTAAGTCTTTGATGCAATGTGGGTTGCGTTAGTATTAGATTCTATGTTATTAAATCTTTGGCCTGCAGACTTGAAGTAGAACCTCTAAAGCTTTCATGGCACTTTTATTAATGAAGGATTTTGTACATGCTAAGGAGTAAGGTCTCATCTCCGAACAACCTGTTAGGTATTTAACACCTTGGAGAACCACACTCCAAAAACCACCTATTGAGGTGGGAGAGCCAAGCCACTTAAGTATCGCATTGGTCATCCCATTATAATAAATGTGGGACAAAGGTAGCCCATACTACCTTGGTTCCTAACAATACCTCATCCCCGGAAAGCCGACATCCCGACGGCTAGATCAACAGTACTTCACTTGGAAACACTGGGTCAGAATCCTCTGTCAATGCTCCTCTCCAGACGTTGAAAACTGACTCTGATACCATTGTTAGGTACTTAAGCACCAGCTTGACTCTCTCATCTTAATAGCTGGTTGTTGGGGTGTGGTTCTTCAAGTTGCTTAAGTACCTAACACAACTTTTATTCAGTGATTTGGAAGGAAGTTTATCTGAAGAAAATTTAAATCTTTTTGTGGGGGCTAAGTAATAGGGTATCAACACTGCTGACGGCCTTAAAAGAAGAATGCTCCACTTTTCCCTCTCCTTGGTGTGTGATGCGTTTGCTTAACATCCATGTCATCTTTTTGCCCATTGCTCTTTTGCCTTTCAATTTTGGTTACTGTTGAAAATAAAAGAGGATTTTTGGGGATATTGTAGATTTTGTATTTTCTTTTTATATTCCCTAATATTTTTTCCTTTTGTAGATTTGGGGTCTCTTTATTTTTCCTCCTCTTGTACATTGTAGGTATCAAATTAATAAAAAGAGAAAATTTCTATCATGGTTTTTTCTCCCTATAAACCTCATGTTCTTTTTCTTCCCTTCTTTTTCAATAGTTACTAACGCTGGATGCCTTTGGTTAGTCAATGATTATGTTTAGCAACATCTATGGTATGTGATGTGTTTGCTTAACACCCATGTCATCTTTTTGCCCATTGCTCTTTTGCCTTTCAATTTTGGTTACTGTTGAAAATAAAAGAGGATTTTTGGGGATATTGTAGATTTTGTATTTTCTTTTTATATTCCCTAATATTTTTTCCTTTTGTAGATTTGGGGTCTCTTTATTTTTCCTCCTCTTGTACATTGTAGGTATCAAATTAATAAAAAGAGAAAATTTCTATCATGGTTTTTTCTCCCTATAAACCTCATGTTCTTTTTCTTCCCTTCTTTTTCAATAGTTACTAACGCTGGATGCCTTTGGTTAGTCAATGATTATGTTTAGCAACATCTATGGTATGTGATGTGTTTGCTTAACACCCATGCCATCTTTTTGCCCATTGCTCTTTTGCCTTTCAATTTTGGTTACTGTTGAAAATAAAAGAGGATTTTTGGGGATATTGTAGATTTTGTATTTTCTTTTTATATTCCCTAATATTTTTTCCTTTTGTAGATTTGGGGTATCTATTTATTTTTCCTCCTCTTGTACATTGTAGGTATCAAATTAATAAAAAGAGAAAATTTCTATCATGGTTTTTTCTCCTTGTACTAGAGTTTTCCAAGTAAACCTCGTGTTCTTTTTCTTCCCTTCTTTTTCAATAGTTACTAACGCTGGATGCCTTTGGTGAGTCAATGATTATGTTTAGCAACATCTATGGTATGTGATGTGTTTGCTTAACATCCATGCCATCTTTTTTCCCATTGCTCTTGCCTTTCAATATTGGTTACTATTGAAAATAAAAGAGGATACTTGGGGATATTGTAGTTCGTATTTTCTTTTTATATTCCCTAATATTTTTTCTTTTTTGTAGATTTGGGGTCTCTATTTATTTTTCCTCCTCTTGTACATTGAAGGTATCAAATTAATAAAAAGAGAAAATTTCTATCGTGGTTTTTTCTCCCTATACTAGTGTTTTCCACGTAAACTTCGTGTTCTTTTTCTTCCCTTCTTTTTCAATAGTTACTAACGCTGGATGCCTAGTTAGTCAATGACAACATCTATGGTATTCTTGCTTCCACTGTCGTGGGTCATCCTTTCCATGGTGTGAAGAAATCATTATAGCTAGCTATCAACAGGGCAGATTTTTGGATCCTCTGGTGTGTACGAAATGGGAGAATTTTTGAGGACCCTTCCTCAAATGTTGATAACTTTTTATAATTAATTTTGTGTCATGCTTATATTGGTGAAAATAGTATACAGTTTTTAAAGACTATAGTCTTTATACTCTAAGTTCCACCTGAAAAGAAAAGGCTTCATTGTAATTCACCTTTTAGTGTTTTATCTCTCAAAATGCAATATTGATTGGGGATAAAATTGCTCAGGTCCCATATTGGAAAAATCAAGCAACCTCACATATTGCAACTAGCATATTGGAAGATCAATTGGCTAAAAGACACTCTCACAATCTTAACAAGATAGATGAACTACTCCTCTCGGTGCGAATTAGTTTTGAGATGGAATTCTATATTATCTAATATGGTAATAGAGTCCATAAAGCTCAAACAAATATTTGGTTTAATTAGAAGGAAAAAAAAAATATCCGATTCAAGAATGGTGAACCCAAAAGAAGCACTATCTTCAGAGGGCACGTTAAGGATCCTACACTAGAACAATCAAAAGGGCATCGCAATCTTAATAAGATAGATAAGCTATTACTTCTATAGCCAATTGTTTTTGAGATGGAACTTCATGTTATCTAATAAAAATGAATTACATGATTTGAGAATACAACCTCCAACTCACCTGCTCTCGTACATGTTCAGATTACAATAAAGTTAATTATATAAATACTTCCACCCACACAAACAAACAAGATTTCACCAAACAATCACGAATGCATTAAACTACTGCACCAGAAATAAACAGACACATACAAACAAAAAGCTTCAGATCTTCCTCTAACATCAATTTGGTTCAATTTGCAGTTTTTCCCCCTCATAATGCAACACTTTGTTTCACTCTTAGAGAAAAAATAAAATTCATACAAACAGGAAAATAATCATTCTACAAGCAGATGGTCCGCAGATTTCCCTGGTTAATAAATTTTATTCTACTCATTCTAAGGAGCCAAAACAAAGCCAGGAATATGCAAATATTCAATAACGAAATCGAAATTTCTCAAAATCCTTCCTCTAAATTTGGATTAAGTACAGACGAATTGATTAGGAAAGAAAATAAGGGGAGCAAATTAATAGAAGTCTGAATACCTGGCTTGGTTGGGTTGAAGAAATGGTTGGGAGAAAGAGGTAGTCGACCGCAAATTGCAGCTTCCATGGCCTCTCTCGCCCTCGCTCGGCCTGCTTGAAAGAAGTGTAGAAGGATGAAGAGTGAGTGATTTGGTGCAGCAGCTTCAGTGGCTCAGAGAAAAATGTAAGCGAGCTTCGACTGAGTGGCTTAGTTGCCGACGCGTGGGTTCTCTCTTCACTAAATCCTACACGTCCCGGGTCCCACTCTCGCGATCTTTTCCACCGGGCAATTAGCCACTCGTTTCAGCCATACATCAATTTTACGACGTCGTTTCGCATATTGTCTAAAACTTCTCCCGTGGAGCCATCCATGGATTTTACTGGGTTAAATTATATATAGATTATTGTCATGAATTTTTATACTTTATTTCAAGGAGTAATTTCAGGAATAATGTTGTTTAAATAAAAAAATTACATATTTAGAGTAGTTTTAAACAAAATAATTTAATAATGTGAATAAAATAAAAAAATGATAAATATGAAGTGGGAAGATAAACCATTGGCGAATTCAAGTACTTTGTTCAAAAGAAAGAAAATTGTTGACACAATACACGATTTAGATATGTGGTTTCTTCTTTAGAAAAATAATATCGATAAACAGAGATTATAATATCAATAAAAATATAATATGCATTAAACTTTGAAAATGTTTAATAGTACTTTTTATAAAGTTTGGAATACCCTTTTTATTTTTATTAGTACAACAATTGGGGGATAGAATATCAAATTTTCAACTTTTTGGAAGTAAAGACCCTACCAATTACTCATTGAGCTAAATTCGTTTTTGCCATTTCGTTAATTTTGAAGAGAAGCATTTAGTTTTCTTATTTCAAAATACTTTAAAACTCTTTAGAGTTTGAATAATACCTTAAACTTCCCAAAACCATTTAAAAAAATAACTTCACTATGAACATAAATTATTTTGTATGTCGTTTTAAAAGTGTATTTGAACTTTCAAAAGTTACATTAGAACTTTTACCTTTAAAAAGAATAATTTAAAATGATCTTACATTTAGTATAGCAATCTTTTTTTTTCATATAGATATTTTCATTTTTCCTCTATTTGTGTAATTATTACACGAATTTTCTCAATAATCAAATGTAAAACCCGAAACTTTAAGTTAAAGCTTAAAATCCCACAAAAGCTCACGAAGTCCCAAAATCAAAACCTTGCCTCAAAGCTCAACGAAATGATGAATTGCCAAATATAAAAAGTACCGACAAAGGAATATCATCATAGGAAACTTTTTTTTATTATTATTTTTTTCACTTTTCTTTTGGGAACCTTCTTGATAGATCACCACAAATATACTAATTTGTATGGCAAAAAGGATCAACAAAGTCTTCATCTATACAAATTTGGTAATGTATATGTTTTTTCCTTCCTACCCGTTGTCCTTAAAAATGAACCAAAAATTTCAATTTTTTTTTTAGGTATTAAACTCAAATGGTGTATTAACACACACTTAGTTGTTAATGTATAGTCTTATTAAATTAAGCAGTTAAGTCACAATGCATGTTTGGAAGTGATTTTAAAATCGTTAAAATCACTTTTGTCATTTTTAAAATCATTCAATAACACATTTTTAATCACTCAAAAGTAATTTAGTTTTCATTTTTTTCACTTTTATGCAATTTTCTTATCATCAAAATTAGTTTTGAAGGATCAAGAATACGTTTTATAGTGATTTCGAAAATGACAAAAGTGATTTTATTCATTTTAAAATCACTCTCAAACACACCTTCAACGTGCCATATTAGTGGTTTTATTATTCTTTTTCTTCTTATTAGTCTATATACTTTAATTGAATGTGGTAATTTTAGAGATTAGATAATAAAAGAAAGAGAGTAAAAAAAAAAATAAGAAGAAAAATAAGGAAGTGTTAAGAATCAAAAGAGAGAGGGAGCAGAAGAGAGAGATGATAAACTGTGGGTAAACAATTTTGGATACTAATGGCAAAAGTATTTAATTTTTAAAATTTTTTTTTTAAGGTTAAGGATACTCATGTAAAATTTAAAATTCAATTTCTTTTTTTTAATTTTGAAAAATAACCATATCCATTGATAAGTGTTTTTTTTTAGTTTTCTTTCTTTTAGTTTAAGTTATTATTAAAAGTTTTGAAAGTTTAAGGTATTTCAAAACAAAATATTAATAATAAGTGTAATTTTGAGAGTTAAGGGTATTGTTAATATTTTTAAAAAAGTTTAGACATACATTTTAAATAAAGTACAAAATTTAAGAATATTTTATATAATTTAAGCCTTTTAATTTTAGATTAATTAAAATATTGTTTTGATCAATATGTACCTTTATTGATATAACCTTTAACAAATAAATCAATATATTACTACTTTCATCTCGATACTTTTAGTGACATGACTTTTAGAGCAAATCGATGAGTGGTTCAATATTTTTCTATGACAAGTCAAGTTTATTTATTATTTTTTAAAAAAATAAGTAATTTTTTTTTTCAAATTAATCCATACAATTTGAAATGTTTCCATTTAATCCATAACATTTTAACATTTTTAACTTTAGCCTCCTATCATTAATAATGAGTTGTTGATAAACTTATATGACATGATATTTAATGATGGAGAATTTAGGGGAGGAGAAATGTTATTCGATTTCTTGGTCAAAAGATATATATTTAATTAATTGAATTATAATTAGATTAACACTGCACCATAACTTATAGATTATACTTTTAAAACTTTTTTCATAAAACGAGAAATTACTCAAATTAGTTTGACACGTATTCTTTATCTTAATGTCAGAAGTTCAAATAATCATAACTCTACTTCTTGTATTAAAAATAACTGTGTATTTTCAATAAGATTTATGTATATTAGTCACATATCATTTCTTTTAGATGGTACACATTTTTTTTTAAGAAGAAAGTTAGTACACGTCCTAAATATACATTCAAGTTTGAAAATAGAACATGGCCACAATTGAGATTGTTTTCTCAAAAGTATTATAGGATAAATGGAAAATATCAATGTATGCTTGTAAATTTCAAGAGTTGTATCAATTTTAACTTTAAATTAATAATGGTATCAATTTAAATATTAAACTTTTGTAAGTGTATCAATTTACACTCTCTATTATATTTCCTTTGGAAAAGACTTGTGTGAAACTTATAATTATATTAATTAAATTCCTAAATTTTAAACTAATCTAGACTTTTAGTCAATATATATATATATATATATATATATATATATATATATATATATATATATATATATTTATATTATTTAAGAATTGTCCATGCATTTACTCTAATAATCTATTTTTAAAACTGACATTTGAAGAAGTCTACATATGTTTGAGAATTAATGCATAGATAATTTTCAAATGTAATCGTAATTAATGGTTTACATTGATTGATTTATTAAAAATTTGAGAGTTTAATTGACTCAAATTATAGTTTTTCCATGATCCTAGTGAAACGAAATTTGAAAAAGGGAATAAATTGATATATTTATAAAAGTTTAAAATTTAAATTGATATAATCATTAGTTCAGAGTTTTAATTGATCTAACTCTAGATATTAAGAATATAAATTAATAATGGCTAATTATAAATGAAAGAACTACAAATAATGTGTGGCTTTCAATAAATTAAAATTTGAAGAGTTTGAAAATATCACACAAGTTAATTAAAACCAAACAAATTTGAAATCTTTCTTTTGCAATAATAATATTAACAACAATGTCAACAACCTAAGTCAAAGACTCTAAATTCATTGATTTAGGTACAACTTCATAATAACCTCTTTTTCTTTTTTTTTTTTAAAATTCATAGTCACCGCTTGAATTATTTTCAAATGTAAAATATTATTTGAAGGCACCACTCACTATCTTCATGTCTAACTCAATACTTATTGATTTATCGTTCTCTATCATTAATAAATAGTGATAAATAGTACTAATCTATCCATTATTTTAATTTTTTACTTATTTATAAATATTGTGACTCATTATATTTGAAAACATCCCTAATATAAATAAAAAAATTATTTTGATTTGTTCAGAAAAGGTAAAATACTTATCGATTAATTTGAACATTTTTTTTTTTGAATTTTGAGTGTTAGCTTTCAATTTTCAAGTTTTTTCAGCAAGGAACGAGTCGCAAAATTCGTTCCAATCGCATCTGAGCCATGAAAATGTGTAGTGACCCCACCAGAATAGACGGTCAAGATTAAGCCGTAAGCACGTGTGTCAGGAACGGTACGGAGAAAATCCACGTCATAAATACGTGTAACTCAAATCCGAAACGGGTGAGCCACGTTGCCTGTTCCCCTTTTGAGGAAGCTCCCACGCGGGCCATTACCTGACTGACACAGTCACCACCGGCCTAAAGCAAACAATAACCGACTTCCATTTTACGTCAAGAATCGCCGTTGTTTTTCTTTCAGTATATTCAATCCCTTGTTTTTATTTTCCTTTTTGCTATTTCCTAATTTTGTTCTTCAGGTTTTCCGCTTCTTTCTCCGATTCGTTGCCTGAATTTACGCCTCCAATTAGGTTTGGATATTGTTTATCTCTCTCTTTTTCCGATTCCGTAATTTTTTTCGGATCGGAAAGAGATTGAAGAACCTTAATAAATGATTCAACGATTTGTGGACGACGTGCTTGCTGTTACCAAAGAGTGAGTTCTCATCTTTCTTCCCTTTTCCAGTTGATCAACTTTTGTCTTCTGATACGGAGGATTTGATTTTATTGTTTTTTGCGGGAATTTTTGTTTTTGGCGGTTTATGATATGTGTTGTTCTCTCAAGCTGATTGCCCGGTGGAAGATTTGTCTGGATTTCTATTACAATCGATTCTCTCATCTCACTGTTTTGTGACAGGAAGGAAATTTCGGAAAATTAATTAGTACAAGTTAGCTACGTAATAAAACTGGATTTCGATATGGATTCCTCTTTTGAATGCTGCAATAGTTTAATGAAATCGGTGCTGTTTCACTTGAGGAATTGTTTCGGATTTTTTTGGATCGTGTCATAGGCTTGTAGTTTTAGCACCTATTTTCCTTTTTGTTCGTCTTGTTATTTCGTTTTTCTTTTATCCAATTTAGTTCTTCGCTTTCTCTCTGTATTTTTGTTTCAATGGAGAAATGGCTACTGTTTTTCTTATGGCTAAAGCTCCCCCCCCCCCCCCCCCCCTCCCCCCCTTGTGGGCCAATTTTAATCTGTACGTGCATTTTAACTTGCGTCTAAGAACTTTTTGTTTGTCTACTTTGATTTCCTTACAAGCTTTGGTTTCTTGCTCGTTGAGCTTATCTCCTTGTAGAAGTAACTTCTTTCCTTTGTGTATTATATATTTTTAGTGCAGGTCGGTGAAGACATTTACGTACGAGTCTTTGAATAATGTTGTGAGGCTGATCAACGGATTATCTGCACTTCTGCTAACCCTTTTACCAGGGAAAGGTTCTGTACTCGAAGGTCTTCATGGCTGGGAGCTCAGACCAACCTTTCGGGGGCCTCGTTTTCCTCGTTGGATGGAAAAGTATGTCTATTGACCTGAATTCTGTACTGTTTAGCACCGTCGAAAGTAATCTTTCCAAATCAATGTCTCGTCATTTTTTTCCCGCCAGGGAAGTCCGTGGTTATTATGATGTTCTCACACTTGATGAACTCATATGCCAGTGATAAGGTTTAGCGGGAAAGGATTGCCACGATTCATTTAATAATACCTCAAAAATACCAAAATCAATCTTTCAGCACGCTTCTTAATTTGTTTTCTGTGGAGAAAATTTGAGACGCTAATTTGAACTTTTACATTCATGGTATAAGTGAGACGTGAGAGGGTTTTCTGTTACTCATTCATTCATACTTAGATCATTCCTAATCTAGCAGCGCAAGTTTGGTATTGCTATTGACTTCTTTTTATTTATGTTCTATTTTTGTAACTTTTTAGAAAATACCTTTAATGCCCGAATAGATTTGTAGGATATAGGAAGGATGGAAAACCCTTCAAGTCAATATAGATGCAACACGAGAAATTAAATTTGTTTTTCTTATTTGTCGAAATCTAGTGCATTAAAGATAATGTTGGAGCATCAAGTTTGGAATAGTATGTGAATTACATCTATTCACAATTGCATAATGTTGGAGCATCTGTGATATTGTATTCACCTGTTTGGAACGTAACTGTTTGGCCTCTCCACCTTTCAGCATGATTGTGTGCTGGTAGCCTGGTGCCCTGGAAAGAGCCTCTGTTAAGTCATGGCTGGTAGAATTTATGCTCCGTATAACTAGGTAGCTTTATGAGTTGATAAAGTCACTTGAGCGATTGCAAACTAAGTTATATGATAACCAAAAATAGAAGTAGGACTCCTAAGGTTATACTAGTGCCCTTTTTTCCTGACATGAAGTGTGCAAATTCCTATACTGTCACGTTCATTTTTCCATAGTTTAAGTTCGCTTCTCCTGATGGAATGGGCGTTTCTTTTTTTTTATTTTATCCCTCTGGTAGTTTGAATTGCCATTGGCATAGAGGACATGCATCACTTGTTGTTTCTATGCTGTTTTGGTAAATGAGTAATTGACATACGTATGCTTTTTCCTATGATAAATAGTGGCGTGTCCTCTTTCAACCAGTTCATTCACGAACTTTCTGTGGACTCTGATGATTCAAGCTTAGATTATTCCTCTGGGGAGGAAGATGGTTTTGGAAATGAATATCCTGCAACACCATCATCTCAGGGTTCACGAGGCTCCAGGTCCAGGGCTGGTTTTCATGTCAAGAATGTTTGGCACTGGACAGAAAGGATCAGAAGCATTTTTCTTTGGATCCTCCTACCCGCAAAGTTCCTTTTGGGGATTCCATTTCGTATTTTTCACTTCTTTTTTATTAAATGGTCTGGGTCCTCATCCACCCCTGGAAGTCCTTGGCCCTCAATTAGGAGAGTGCATAGCCATAAGGACCATGTTGTTCACACCACTGACCGGAGGCGTGGAGTTATTGAGGTTTCTCCCTTATATCTACTAGTAGCATGATTTCACTTAATACTAAGAAGTGTTGGCCTGATTTCTATTCATTAATTTCTTTTTCCTTAACTTGTGAATCAGGATCTTCATCTTGCAAGTGAAATTTTTATTGAATCTGTCTTTGAAATGGTCCATAAGGCTGCACATTTTATCCTCTCGCCATTAGATGCATTTAGAACTTTGTTCAGATGGCTTTTTCCTCGGAACAGTTGTGAGAGATATCATGATGCAGATGTCACCGTGCCCACAGCTACGCTTGGAGATGATGATCCTGTGCCTAGTGAAAGGAGCTACACTTTTCATCAGTCTCTGAATACGGATGCCAGAACATGCCAAGATGTTATAACGGAGCTTGGGTAAGATCATTGGCAACTTCTCAATTTAGTTCCAGGCCGTTGGGTTCAGCATGAAGCTGTTGGTTTCTCATTTTTCTTCCTGTCTTTCCTCCCACCTCAGGTATCCATATGAAGCTATACGTGTTGTGACTAATGATGGATATGTTCTTCTTCTGGAAAGAATCCCTAGGTACACCGCTAGTTGATTTGTTCTTGCCTATTTCAATTTTTTGTACATATGTTATGTGGTTAACACTTACACCGTGATTCGCAGGCGTGATGCACGCAAAGTTCTTTATCTGCAGCATGGAATATTTGATTCTTCAATGGGGTGAGGGTTTCTCTATCATTGCTTGCCAGTTCCTGTTTCACAGGGTACTCGGTCTGTTAGTTTAATCTTATGATGTGGGATAAGATAGGGTAATTACGACTTTATGCTACTTTCATTAGGGTCCATGACATCCTCAAAATTAAAAAATTTGAAGCCGAATAACACAAAATAACATCTTAAGAGTAACGGGACAGATTGTGTTATTTCATCAATTCCCTCGCCCACCATGTACACCCACACACAAACACATACAGACACATGGATAAGCACGAGGTTGCACCATCAATTTTGTAATGTTTAGGTTGGTGGGGAGGGAACTACATTGTAGCATGCTTTTGTTGTCGCGTTCTCTAATTGTGCTAATTCTTTTGTCTGAATAGTTGGGTGTCCAATGGGGTCGTTGGTTCTCCAGCCTTTGCAGCTTTCGACCAAGGTATTTCACGTTTGCTTTAGAAGTCCAAGCCTCTCGTATTTGACACATTAGGCTTTGTTTATCCACACAGTTTTTTCTTTTTTCTTTTTTCTTTTTTCTTTTTTCTTTTCTTTACTTGTAATTTTTTAAGAATTCAAGATAATAAATAATTTATTTATTTTAATTATTGCAGGGTATGATGTTTTTCTCGGCAATTTCCGTGGCCTGGTCTCTAGAGAACATATTGATAAGAATATATCCTCAAGACAGTAAGTATCTGCATTTTTCACTTTTTCATGTATCTTCTGTTCACTGACACACTAGTTCCTAATCTAGGTATAATAACGTAAAGGGTTTATGTCCTCTATGTTACTGGGATATTTTACTGACTGATTTTGTGAACTATCCAGGTACTGGAAATATTCTATAAATGAACATGCCATGGAGGATATTCCAGCGATGATTGAAAAAATTCATGAAGTTAAAACTTCTGAATTGAAGCTCAGCCAACCTGAACTTGCAGAAGGAACTGATAATGATCAGCCATTCAAGCTTTGTGCACTATGCCACAGCATGGGAGGGGCTGGTATGTTGATGTATGTTATAACAAGGAGGATTGAAGAAAAACCACATAGATTATCTAGATTGGTCTTACTATCTCCTGCTGGCTTCCACGACGATGCCCCATTTATTTTCACTGTGATTGAGAATCTCTTGCTCCTGTTAGCTCCAATTTTAGCTCCATTTGTGCCTGGGTTGTACATACCAACAAGATTTTTCCGTATGCTTCTCAACAAGTTGGCTCGCGACTTTCATCACTATCCTGCTGTTGGAGGTTTGGTTCAAACCGTGGTGAGTTACTTTTTAGGTGGGGACAGTTCAAACTGGGTTGGAGTACTCGGAACTCCGCACTATAACATGAATGATATGCCAGGAGTCTCATTTCGAGTAGGTCTTCATCTTGCTCAGATGAAGCATGCCAAGAAATTTAGAATGTTTGATTATGGAAATGCATCCCTGAACATGGAAGCCTATGGATCACCAGAGCCATTGGACTTGGGTGAATACTTCAGTCTTATAGATATCCCTGTAGATTTAGTTGCTGGACGGAAGGACCAGGTAATAAGACCAACCATGGTGAAAAGGTACTACAAAATGATGAAGGATGCTGGAGTTGATGTATCGTTCAACGAATTCGAATACGCACATCTGGACTTCACTTTCTCACACCGGGAGGAGCTCTTGTCTTATGTGATGTCTCGTCTACTCCTGGTCGATGAGCCCGGATCGAAACGGAAACTGAAATCCTCACAGAAAGTATCAAAAGTACCAAAATTGAAACGAAAGGACAAGCTGGATGGCTAGCCTTGCAGAAGGTTCCAGCATTTGTGGCAACAGGTGCACAAGGATAAAGATGATGGATCTATAGGAGTTGAGGGGTCGTGTAAATGTATGATGTATCTATAGAGTTCGGAATATAGTTGTATATTTTCAGTTAAGTGTCACCATGTCATGATTTGATCATCGTCCCATCAAAAAAATTTTCCTAGGGAGCGAATTGAAGGTGATCTTATCTGAACTCGATGATGTTCTTGAATTCTGTGTGCTTATAGAAAACAAGACATTGGTGAGATTTGTAGTCTGTAAATTTAAATATGTAGGAATTGTTCATATATGTTAGTGGGAGTTGGAAATTGAAGGCATCTATGAAATACAGTGGATGCCATATCTGATACGTGTAATTTCTCTTGTATGAGTTGGAATTGAAATATTTTCTTCTATAAGCATTAGAACTTTCTGCATTCATTATGTTCTTCACAATTGATCGTATTTATTATACTTCAAAAATGACACTTCTGAAATAAGACAAGGAGCTGAAGAATAACTTGCTAAAAGTTCGCGGCTTGAAAGGTGGGGTCACATCTATGTTCGATCAGGTACAGACTCGGTGTTGTAAAATGCTATCTCGTTTTTAGTAGAAACCTTTCGTTTTGCTGTACCGTTTTTCGTGTCATGCATGCATATTTTGGTAGTTAACGTTGGTTTTTTTTTTTTTTTTTTTTTTTTT
>QLSR01000118.1:441718-455779 GCA_031780015.1 Citrullus colocynthis | reverse complement strand
AAAAAAAAAAAAAAAAAAAAAAAAAAAAAAATTGCTAACCTATCTGGCACAAATTTGAAATAAAATTGTTTCTGTGAAAAATTGTTTGGCATATATTTGAAAGTTGCTAAATTTAATTTAACTATAAACCATTAGATAGATATCATTTACCTAGTATACCGATCTCGTCCTTTTTTTTTTTAGTCATCTTATTATTATTTTGTGTTTCTATCATATTTCTGCATCAATCTGAAAACTTGTTCACTGCTTATACTCCTACTACTACTGGTTTATTTGTTACTGCAGCTGATCCAAGGGACTTTCTTTTATTTTATTTTAAGTGAGCT
Organism: Citrullus colocynthis; assembly: GCA_031780015.1. Taxonomy (NCBI): domain Eukaryota; kingdom Viridiplantae; phylum Streptophyta; class Magnoliopsida; order Cucurbitales; family Cucurbitaceae; genus Citrullus; species Citrullus colocynthis. Next base: position 455,453 of record QLSR01000118.1, on the reverse strand, counting down.
GATTGAAGAACTTATCTGAGTTTCGGGAGAAGGAAGTTTGATTGTTTAAAATGGAGCAGACTGGCAGATGCTTTACAAGAAAATATGACAAGAGGTAGTTGGCCATTGTCCTTTTAACTTTGGAATGTTTCAACTTTTTTTGTGTTTATGTGGTATATAAAATGCCAAGCGTACGAAACTCGCCCTCTCTTCTTTTCAACTTAGACTATGGTTGAATGATATTACGAATATCAGCTCTACTTGATTGGTATGGTGATGGTTCTAGTTGTCGTGTTGTAGGTGGTGTCGTGATAACTTCTGTGCAGTTCTTGTTTGGAGATTTTTATTTTTAACTACCATCTAGGCAATTGGTTTGCTATGATAATTCTGTCGAGTGTAATTTCACCTTACAGGCAATGCATTTACCTCTCCTTAGTCAATTTAAATGCGAAACCTGGGTAAAACATAATTTGGCCTGTTTAGTTCTTGATTTTGGTTTTTCTAAAACAGGAGGGTTCCTTTAGGGAAACCACCGTAGAGGGAGGGTGGAGGGATTAAAATGATGAGATTCAAGTGAGAGAGATTGGAGAAACGTAGAAGTGTTGAAAATTATGATATGGTTTGTCTCATCATTTGTTTTAAGGAGACAAAGACCTTCTACATATCTCTATTATGGTATGATATTGTCTATTTTAAGTATAAGCACTTTAAGTTTTTGTGTCACTCGAAAGATCTTTTATCATTGAGGATAATTGTCTTCAGTTAGATTATCTTTTCTTTTTCTAGTTTTCTTCTCTATAGTCAATGTAAAACTTTTATCAGCATTTTGATTCTACTTGAACATCTTGAGTGTTAAGATGCTCGGATTCACAAGACCTATTTTGGGTCGCATGTTAAAAGAGGTTTTTGAAATCTGGAGTGAAAACTATAACGAGTTATCCTTGACCACATGCTGGTGTTGCTATGAAGGCTACTTGACGAGATTCCTGTATGAAGATGTTTAGCCAACCTTTTTCTATGAGGATCATTTTATGATCTGCAGCGAAAACAAAGCTAGTTGATGTTTTGAAGATATGTGTCATAACAGAAGAATCAGTTTCAAGAGCAATTGTTTTTAGGGCTATATTAATTTTCTTTTCCCGTTTCTAAGGTTTGAGCTAGAATTTCTCTTAGTTTCTAGTTATGAAAAATGCAGCAATGTAATCTTCAACTACATAAGGAGCTGCTAAATCGTTCTTTGGAACAAATTGAACACCAGCTTTAACAAAATATGGACGCGGCATTGTGATTTGAACACTGAACACTCTCACATCTCTCTCCCCATGGTCATTTCCCCTCCAATTGGACGCTCCGAGCACTGTTTCCATCTTCCACGGCGTCCATTTCTTCTTGTCTTTGGCCGAAGATTGGATTTAAACACTCCGTCGTATAAAATTTGGATACTTTCTCGGACTAGCCACCATTCTAGGTGGGGGGTGTTGATTGATTTGAATTTCGCTTGTTTAGAGCCCAAGTTTTGAAGTGTTTTTGAGTTTGTATACAGTTCTCCATGTTCAAACATTGGTTAAGGAAAATATAAGTTTGGGCTTGATTTTATTCTAGCAATTGCCATGTGTTTTTCTCGTTTCCCTCCACTGAGGCTGAGGGTGAGGCGAGCGATATTTCTTGTGGGTTAAGTTATTAAAAGTATTTTTGAACTTTGTCTTAAGATATTATTTTCTTAGAAATTCTATTATTAATTTTAAATCCTCAAACTTTCACAAGTGTTTCTAAATTACCAGAAATCTTTTAGAATTTTGGACAAAAGTTAAGACTAGTGGCACGTATGTGACCTAGAATGAAAATTTGAATTGCCACAAATTTCGGAATAATTTGCACATAGGGTTACAACAGAGGGGAGAGAGTAAATAGAGTAAGAAACTACAAACACATGATTAATAAATGTAATCTATCAATTCTTTTTCAAAAAAAATAATTACATAACTTGTCAAAGATTTAAATTGATCTCTCCTATTTACATATGTTGGTCTACTTATCTTTCTTATGATCTGTTATTAAAATGGAAATGCTTGTTTCCCTTCTGAAATATTAGCCACTACAGTGACAGACAAACACTTTACTTTTGTTTTCCCATTGTGGCTGGACTAGGAGTGTACACAAAGAAATGGGGAGTTTGTAGTGGGGGTTTGCCTTTAACATCCATGGTCCACAGGTGGCATCCTAAAATTGCTTGATGTTCAAAACTATTCTTTTAATATTTGAATATAATTCTTGAGTGAGCCTGAGTAGTTCTCTTGTTGTATAGCGTGCAAGAAAAACCAAAAAACGGAAGGTTGGGGCGTTGTACTTGTTCATCATGAGAAAGGGAGTGTCTGAGACCAAACAAGGACAATCCTATGGATGGGTTCGAGCTGAGATTGTTCCTACTAACTTTTACTTGCTATTTTAAACAGAACAAACAGAGCTTAGTGTAGTTTGTGGGAACTAAAGGAACAAGTTTCTTCTACAAAGGTGTAAATGTGGAATCATTTTAACCACCTGGTTTTTCACTAAATTCTCATTTCATGGGGAGGAAATTACAGTATGTTTCTCATTGGAACAGAAAGTATTATTTACAATGTTGCTTTGTTTTTCTGACCATTGATGTTTGTTGTTGCAACCAATTATGTTTTTGTTTGTTGTATGTGGACCAAAAGCTTAGCTTCTAAATATGGACCAGGGAAATATCAGAGAAGGGTGTGTTCAAGGAAATAACAAGCTTGTGAAGGTCGGCCACACTCTATTTATCTGGTGATGGGAATTAAAATGGGCAATGGTTGGATGAGAATCCTCAAGCCAAATGAAACTGTACAATTTTGATTTATGTTTTCAACTTTATCCTAAAGTTTCTGAATTTAGCAAAAGATTCGTTATTTATGTATCTTACCAGGCAGGAGCTGGTTGAGTAAACCCCTGTGGCGGGCTGCCTTGTTTCACATTTTCCCTTTCAATTCATGTCAGGTGCGAAGTGTCCTCTCTTCTCTCCACACATTTTCCCCCTTGTTCATCAGCAGCACATGAACTAGAATTGGAATTTTGCTTACATTTCTAATCTGATTGACTTATCAACAAACACACAAGCACAAAAGCAGAGTGAAGAAAAGTAGTCCACCCCTTTTATTTTGCTCACTCCATTTTTAGATATTTCAAGATGACTTAAAATGTGCGGGCAGGCAATTAGGTTAGGAAAAATGATTTACTTTAAAGCCCCATATTGGAGCATAAGGCTTCCAAAGAATGTACAATGTGAGGTAGAGATTTCCCGTTAGTTGTATATGGACCTACAGAAATAGTGACATTAATTTAAGTACAGGAGTTTGGAGTTTCTTAAACCATACATGTAAAACTAAGGTTGTCCTCCTTGTTAGACATTTCCCATACCCGCCCTCGTGAACTCCACGTGCATGTTTTCAATTTCACGTGTACAATGTCTTTAATATGGCTTTTCCCTTTTAAGACAATTGACCCTGTAATTTGGGGGCCCCCCTTCCATCCTTCCGTTCGTTATTTTGGGTTCTCTTTCCTTCTTTCTTTCTTTCTCTTTTTCTTGTGGAATCTGTATTGGGAATATTTTGGCTTCCTCCGCTTCCTGACTAGAGAGAAGATAAAAAAAAGGAAGAAAAAGCTGAGAAACTTTCTTCTGAGTTTTTAATTTTTGATGGGACCAAAAGCTCACTGATTAATCAAAGTTTAGATTATTTTATCTCTGGTGGATTGTTATTTATTTATTTATTTTTCTTAAGGTGGGACCCTTGTCTTATTTGAAGCCTGATGGGTCATGGCCTTTAATTTTTTGTATCTTGTGGTTGGTCCAAGTACCAAGTATAAGTTGAACTCATCCATTCTTTCCCATTAAGAACATCCATTTTTTTTTTCACCTCCACTTTCCATCACTTTCTCAGAGATACTATTTTTTTCTTCCTTCCATGCCAAGTAATGAACAGGGATCATGAAAATGAATGAGTCTTAAAAGCAGCAGCATTGAGATTATGATCACTGGGAGGCCCACAAAGAAGGAAATTGAAGAAGATATGAAGATTAAAACTGGTTCTACAGTTGAGAATTCTAAGACAAAATCCTCATGTAAAGGAGCTGCAGGATTTGTACAAGAAGGAAAAGGTAGGTTGTATATATTTGGTAGATGTGTTGCTATGCTTCTTTGCTGGCATGATTGAAGCAATTATTTTGTAATGAGTCCCATTCATGTGTTTTTGTTAGTTATTTGCTTTGTCTTTGTTTTCCTCTCTTTGTACATCTCTATATCAATATGTACATTTTACTGTAATCTCTTATATATGAAGGTTTATGATTACAACATCTTTATATTCCGAATGAGACTTCATCCTCATTATCAACAAAAGACATAATGTTATAATTGGTACTATAATTTATATGATAAGAGAATGATTGAAGTATAGTTAGAACTTGATGTTTGTTTGAGAATCATTGGAATAATTAATCAAATTCTGTTAAAATCAAGCTCAAAACAACTTTTTAAGCCATCTGAGGTTAATATTGTTAACAGTAATCATGGTCAAATATTTGAATCTTGAAAATAGAGGCAAAAACAAGAATTCAAATTAAAAAAGGAAAAGTCCGTCATATAGATATGCAGTTTGAGATGTTTTCAAATATAAGAAAATGAATTAATTTATTTACAAACACAGCAAAATGTTATTGTTCATCTGATAAACATTTATAGACAATTATAAATTCTTACTAACTAATAGATTGTCTATTAGTATTTATTAATGTCTATATTTTAAAAGATAATTATTCCGGTTTCATCTAGGAATCTATATAGAATCTCTGATAAAGACTTATTCATAAGAAAAGAGATACTAATGGTGACATTTTTGCTACAAAGTATCAGTCTATATAGCAATATTTTAAAAAATTGCAAATATAAGAAAGTCTATCTGTGATCACAGATAGACTTGATTACAATTGCAATTTTTTAAAAATATTATGTATGCAGTTAATATCCCTAAAATTTCTACTCATTAACCCTATTTTATAAATTGATTTTAAGACCGTGGGCCTAGATATTCTTGTTTGGGCTCAGTACCGTGTAGGCCCAAAGGCAAAATTACGTTGGATGAGAGTCGAAGGACATCAGCTCTGAGAACAGTTTAATTGAATTTTAAACAGCAGTAAATGGTAAACAAACTTCGGAAATAACTATTTATATGTTATAATGTAGACTCAATAATTGACGACAAGAACAGCATTAGAGTAATCTGTCCAAGTTATCGACTAATTAATTTGTGCCTCGAAAGTTATAACTAACTAATAATATTTGTGAAGATTGAACTAAAGCACATTTTTTGGTCTTTCCGACTTTAGATTTGATTACGAATTAGGTGTTTGAGATTTGATACCCATTTTTAAATTTAACTTTTCTAAAAATATGCTACTCTTTTCGATCTCAAATTTATCATAGTATATTAATATGTTTCGTCATATTTATACTCAATGGTTTAGTTTGTCATAACAACTAATTTTTCTTAAAAACTTTTATCAAATAATTAAATCAAACAAAATTATTTGCAATTCAAAATACAAAACTTTTTAAATAATTATACTATAATAAATTAGTGAATTATATATTAATATTACTTCATATAACTAAATATAACTATATTACACTAGTTTGTTTCTTAAAATTTCTCACACTATTTTATTTTTCTTAAAATTTCTTGAATTAGTGAATTAACATGTAAATTTGTATATTTTTCATGTTTATTTACTAATTAAATCTCATTTTTATCCTACTTTCATTTGTGAATATTTGATGATTTTGTATAGTTTAATTAAATTAATTGAATTGGTTGAAAAAGAGCAAATTTTTGTAGTTGACAAAAGGCTCCAACCCATTCCAAGTTTGACAAATAAAATTCATTAAAAAAAAAAACTTGCAAAATGGAGTAAAGTTTTTGGGTTTTAAATACTCAATTTTTTCTCTCCCACATAAAACCCTAATCACCACTTTCATTAACCTCCTCCGTACTTTTTTTTTTTTTTTTTTTTTTTTCTCATCAAACCCCAATTTTTTTTTTCTCAACAAAAACCCTAAAAACCCTGAGTCCACAACAATTCCAAAAATCCTCATTTTCTCCTTCAAAACAAAAACTCAACAACTATACCTCAAATCCCCTATTCTTTAGGAACCCTAGAGCTTCCATCCTTACATATATCAAGGAAGAGTTACAATCATCTCTACAATGTCAAGAATCCAACACACAAGAAAAGTTCCAACTTAGTTTGAGGTGTATTGGTAGGGCTTTGGTCCAAGGACCCATACTTTAAACAACAAGGGAGTTCTTTCTTCTTATTTTTTTTCTTTTTTCTTTTTTCTCTTCAAGCTCCCCTAAAAGAAAAAAAAAAAAAAGAACTAAAAAGTTAGATATTTCGTTATTGTTCTCGTTCTTGTTCTTATTTTTCTATTTTCCTTTCCTTTACAATTATTTTTTTATTGTCATGTGAGCTTTTCTTTTATTTACTTATATATATATATATATTTATTGTTTAAGGAAGAAGGGAGTAAAATAGATGGAAAAAATAACTTAGTTAAAAAAAATTAGTTTGGTTAATATTATTATTATTATTATTTATTATTTCTTTCCTTTGTTAGTTTGTTCTTAGACTTTTATTCCTTATGTATTTATCTTTATTTTCTATTTATAACTAGAACTTTGATTTTTTTTTTTATATTTATTATTATAGTCTTGATTATTGTTGCCGTAGTACTTTCTTCTTTTTTTATATGCATATTTAAATATTATATTTTTTTTCTTCCTTTCTTGTGGTCAATTTAATATACTCTTGGTAATAGTTGTTAAAATTTGTTAAAATTTTTAATTAATTTTCCTTTTGTGAAAAATCATGGATTCTAGAAATATTTGGGAGTCCGATTTTCTAAAATCTTGAGGTGAGGGAGTTGATTCTTTGGAAATATGAGATCGATTTCCAATACTTTTAATATTTCCAAATTGTTAATATTTAAACTCTTTGAGTTTTGTTAAAGAAAATGTTTTAATCTTTTATTATTTTTTTTAAAAAATTGTTTTTAAGAGTGTTTTCTTAAAATTCCTGATGACGGAATTTAGAAAATTTGGGAGTTGATTTTCTAAAATTCTTGAGGTGGGGAGTCGATTCTTTGGGAATCCGAGATCAATCTCCAATATGTTTTTTTTAATTAAATTTTATTTTTTCTTTTATGTTTACTTAATTCATTATGATGCTTCTTTAATTATGCTTTTCTTATAAAATGTTCATATTTAACTCTTATTTGATTTCTAACTAAAATATTCCGAAATTTCTAAATCTTTCTAATTAAAATCTCTCAAAGTTTAAAATCCTTCTAATTTAAATTTTCTAAGTTTTTAAAATCTTTCACAAGACTTTCTAAATCATTTAAATTTCTTTTATTTAAAATTACGTTTTTTGTGTTTTGAAACATTCAACAATTAATCTATGATTTTAAATGGTCTCATAATCAATTATTTTTACAATAACTTATTTTTAAAATCATTTTCCTTTAAAAAAATACCTACGATGGAATCTAAATTTGGGGGTCCGATTTCCTATAATTCAAGGATCACATCTTTGGGAGTCCGAGATTTGATCTCAAGAAAAAATGAATTTAATTAATGTTTTTTTTTTAAAAAAAAACCTTCCTTTATTTAAAAACTATCTTGGGAGATATTTTGAGAAAAATGTAATAATTTCTTCAAATATTGGAGTAACGAAGGATAAAATAAGACATTAAAGAATATTTTCAATTCAAGATTTGAAATTTGGCCACCGTTTTTTAAACGAGTGTTATGGGGTGCTAGCACCTTCCCCTTACACAAATGACTCCTGAACTCAACTCTAGTTTTTGCATACCATTTTATTTATTTTTTAAATTAAAAATTGTTTATTTTTACTTCGGTGTCTAATCACACCACAAAAAAATATTGGTGGTAACTCATTTTATTTTTTTGATATTTTGACCCTTTTCGAGGATATCGACCGCTCCACGTGGTCTTGAGCATGTGGCGACATCCTCCATTCTCTATTATACAAAATAAAAAAAAGAAACTAATGAAATTATATTTACTAAGCAATAGATAGTTTCTTTTACCCTTTGTCGTGGGTTATAAGCTTGATTATGATTATAATTTTGTGTGCAGATTTAAGGAGCCAATATGGATATAACTCAACTTATATAAAATTTATAATATCAATTTTGTTAAATGTGTGATTCTTCCACTTTACGTATTGATGTAAACAGAGATGAAAGGAAGCAAAAAAAAAAGTTATTTATAGCAAAAATTATTCTAGTGAACGATATTTACAAATTTTAAAACACCTACTACATTTATGGTAAACACACAACCCAACAAAAAAAAAATTAATAACCCTTTTTTTTTACTAGAATATTAAAGGAGAGAGGATTAGGTGGTGCATCGTGACATCTCAACTAGGTTGACACATCAGTAGCACCTTCATCATATCCCGAATCCAGAAGTTTAAACACCACTGTTACCTATTAATTTTTTTTTTTTTTTGCTTTGTAACTTATTTTTTAGTTTTTGGGAATGATTTTCAAAATTGAAGCTAAGTTCTAAAAGCTGAAAGGAGGTTTTGTTTTTGTCCTTTTTTATCTTTTAAGACTTTGTATTTAGAATTTGGCCAATTTTTATTTATTTATTTTTTTACAACGCAATACTTGAGTTGGAGTGACTCCAACATTTGCTTCTTTAATCAATAACATAGGTATTAATTATATATGTATATATATATATAGTTAATTAGTTGAGCTATATTAATTATCTAGATTATGACATCAGTTCAATAATATTCACTATGAGCAGCATTATTTTAACTTTTAAAATAATACCATAATTTGAACATAAATTTGTACTATTTTATTTATAAAACTGGGCAAATATGTAATTAATTTTACAAAGTTCAAATATCTTATATTAATGAAAAAAGAAATATATTTACTTTTATCTTTACTGTCTTTATGTTCCTTTGGGCTTACATTTGCAATGTTATTCCGTGTAGACAGATCCATCTTTGGTCCGCATTTGATATTTTCTCTCCAAACATTATATTTTATTCTTTTTTCTTTTATTATTACTAGTTTGAGGACATAAGCAATTAAAAAGTTTTAGTGCATAAATTTTAAAAATAAATATATTCTTAGTTAAATTTAAATAGTAAATATTTAATATTAAATTTGAAAGTAAATAAAAGAGATAATAAGTAAGACATTGGATAATTTTTAGTAAACCTAAAATGTTGGGCGCAGTTGAACATTTTTTAAGCATGAAATATAAATGATTGAATGAATATAATTTTTATTATTTTAACTTATAAATATTTGACGTAAAATTTAAAAGTATAATATAAGAGATATAAAATGAAGTAGGGTTATTAGAATGTCCTGGAGTAAAATGAAATTAAAACTCATTAGACACAATTTATTTATTATTATTTTTTTTTAAGATCAAATGTAAAAGGATGCAATAAACCCAAAAAATAAAAGTAAGAGATATAGGTATTATGCGAAAGAATTAGCATATTTGTTAAATGATGGGTATGATTTAAAATTACATTTTACTATTTCTTCATTAATGAAAAAATAAGGAAAAAAACTTAGGAGGCTCCATAAAGGGCAAAAAGGAAAAAAAAGAAAAAAAAAAGAAAAGAAAGTAGAAGAGGTACACAAAATATATGAAAGGAAATAAGATTAAAAAAAAAAGAAAAAAGGAATTATTGGAATATCTAATGATAAAATGAGAGGAAATTATTTTAAATGATAAAATTATTGAAAATATTTACAAATAATAGCAAAATATTACAATATATTTACGATAGATCGTGATAGACTACTATATGTGTGACACAGATAGATAGAGATAATATAGATTGTGGTCAACAAAATTTTACTAAATTTATAAATATTTTAGTTCATTTTCCTATATTTGAAAACAATCTCGTGTAAATTAATGAGAGAGAGAGAGAAAAAAAAAAAGTAAAAAGATACCAAAGATACTACAAAATAGAGGGATGTGATTTTGAGGATAAAATAAGCATTATGAAAAACTTTAAGGGTCATTTAGTTTAAGATTTTTATGGATGTTTGAGATTATAGTTTAGGTTGGGTTAGGTCTCGGGTTGAATTAAAAAAAATGGTTGACCCAACACAACTCGAATTATATATATATGTATATATATTAAATTGTTGAATTTGTGAATTTTTAATCTTCTCTTGGGAATGTTTTTTTTTTTCTTTTTATTTAAAATTTGCAATAGATGTCACATATATTTGGTATTTAACATTTGAGTTTTATGAGATTTTATTTATTAGACATGTATTATGGAGATCCTGCACACCTTGCTCGATCTTTTGAGTTGCCAACCTAACCATCCAGAAATTTTGGGTCGGTTAAAAGATCTCACAATCCAACTCATTTATATCGATTAGTGCATAGAAATGTTATTAGGAATTGAAGGGAATAACTTAGGTCTATATTTATTTTATGAAATTAATTTTAAAAAATTAATTAATTAATAACAAAAGTATCATTTTAACCGGATAGTTAATTATAAGTAGTACTTAAAAATGAATACTTATACTTAATTTAACTACTACTAAATTGTTTTTTATTGAAATTAATATTAAAATTAATTAACTAATATTTTAAATAAATATCCTTAATAACATTAATTTAATGTATTTTTATCAATAAAAATGGATTAAATAAGTATGCGGTTACTTTGAAAAGTGCTCAAAACTATGCAGTAAACATGAGTTTAACTTGCCTTCATTAATTCTCATAAAAAAAATTTCAACTAAACGACCCCTAGCCTTCCATGCGATTTGAAATCTGGAAAATGATGATCAATTATTTTATTTGGAATGAGAAATATTTGAAAAAAAATGTATTTAAAATTCTGTGTTTAAATGGTAAAAAAAAAAAAAAAATTATATTTTAATTGAAAATTAGAGTATGATAAGATTGCTCGATTAAGTAATTTATTTTAAATCTTATGAAATTTTACAAAATCCAAACATGTTAGTCAGAAAGTTTTTAAGTAAAATAAGGTTTTGAAATCACTTCGAATTTTAAAATCATTTGCTTTTCTCTGGTAATAAACAACGAAATTCATTTGAAATTTTTTATGAATTGAAATCCCTGATTTTTACTTCTCAAATAGATAATAAAAGTAAAAACCTTCATAGAATATATTAGAGATAGATTATTTTAACTCAAAATTTAAACTTCTATGAAATATTAATAGTTTTTGTCAGATATACAAGAGTTTTCCTTTTATTTAAGATATTTTCAATGAAAATTAATTATTTAAATAAAAATATTAAAAAATCCTTTGTTTTATTTGATGGGTCTCATCCCACCCACTCATCAACATCATCCTAAATGATTCATAACTCATTTGGATTAACTTAAAAAATAAATGTTCATTTTCATTTAAACATACTTTTAAAAATAAAAACACTAATAACTTTCAAAATCATGGTTGTCAAACACTTGTATTTCTTTCAAAATGACTTATTTTTTAAATTAAACATTTGAAAAGATATTTCACACGCATTCTCAAACTTATTCATTTGTTGAAGTGTTTGACAACTATTTAGAAAGCTTTTGAAACACTTTTAAAAAGTGTATTTTTAACGGTTTTTACCAAAAAAAAAAATAATAATAATAAATAAATATGATTTTTTTAAAAAACATTTTTTTTCCTCTAGTGAATTGAAACATACCCTTAATGTTGTTGTTGCTATATATATTATTTTTTGAAACATCTGGTAAGGGCTTTTAGTGATCGGTACATTTGGTAAGGGCTTTTAGTGATCGGTTCAGGAATAGAAACAACATTTTAGTTTATAACTTCTCTTGTTATCGTTCTCTTTTTGTTATACGTTTCTCACGTATACCTTTCAATGCATTATCTTCTTTTTAAAGGGAAAAAAAACATCGACACCCATGTTTTGAAAAATATTTACTACTCGAAAAGAGAAAGCTAAACCATGAAATTATAGCACTTTGAATTGTGATATATAAGCCTCCTTTTCAATGAGAGTTGGCTCTTATTAAGAAAAAAAAATAGTTTCATATATTTTTCTTTCTGAATTATCTGGATCAATTTCTTTAATAGAGTTCAATTAAAATTTCTCCAACCACATCTACGTTATTCTCAAAGTTATAAATTTCAATTTTAGCTTTAAAGAAACCATGTATTTATTTATATAGATAATTTAACTAATTGAAGTGGTACTTTCTCTTATTAATGAATCCCCTTGAAGTATCATTTTCAACGTGTGTATATATATTTATTGGCCAATTCAAATATATGCTTTCAACACAATTGTACTAAAACAACTAATTTTTGGTAAATTATATAAATAACCATCATAAATGTGGAAACTTGTCTCTACTATTGCATTAAACTAGAGGCTTTTTTTTTAGTCCCTTTGCTCGTCCTGATTTCATTGTATGAGAGCTTTCCTCGAGGGCATGATGAGGGTACTACAGAAGTGTTAACCTAATTGAGATGTCTTGTTGCACCCCCTGATCCCATCCTCTAGTATTATCTTAAAAAAAAAAAAAAGTGGAAACTACGTGCGTGCATAATATTAAGTTCTTCCTTATAAAATTTTGTTTACATTAGTAAATAACAATTAGAAGAATGAAGCTAAGCGCAATTTAACCAATTAAAATATATATTGATTCGAAAGTTTAAATTCCTTACCCTTATATATATACATATAATTGTTAATATTTGCAAATACATTATTAAAATTAAGAAATGCAAGGAATATTCTATGAAAAGATAAAGCCAAGTAAAATAGTCAATAAGAATTCTTTTTCTTTTTTCTTTCTCAAAGACCATATTTTTTTTCCCTCCGAGAGACCTTTAATCGTACTGTTGAAACCATTATTTGATTGGGATAAAACCCACCAGGCCCCTAGCTAAGGGAATCCACTTAGTTTGACTCGTCCTCGCACGTGTAAAGTAACATCAAAATGTGGTAACTTTTTTTTTTTTTTTAACCTTTTTTCCATTTAATTACTTTAACGTAACTTTCCATAAAATATATTGTGAGGTGATATTTTGATCCACATTAAATGATGTAACTTTTAGACATAATTAAATCATCACTCCATGAAGAAAAACACTTAGATGGATTAGGTTGCTCAAGTAGTCATAAAATTAGAAGTAAACTTAAGCTAAAGATCCATTTAACATATTCTAAAAATTACTTACATAAATATTGTTTGTTTTCATATATTTCCATGAAATATATATATTAAAAAAAGGTAAAAGGCAAACTACTGACAAAAAAAGAAAAGAATTGAGCTTTGCTAGCTCATTCATTGAAATCATATTCAATGAACAGACAGTAAAGGCAACTTAACCTATCTTTCTTTTCCTTTTTATGTTTTCCTTTTAACATTTCGCAAGTGATTAAAAAATAATCTTATAATATAATTATCCTTTTTCCCTAAAGTTTGGATTATACAAAAATGTAAATATATATTAGACAATATGAGGATGACATAGAGTACCAAGAAGATGACATCATTTGTACAAAAAACATCACATCCTTGTGGAAAATTTCGTGTCTTTTGAAAGCCAAATTGACCCCCCTCCTCCCCACCAAAAAGAATTAATAGAAAAAAAAAAAAAAAAAAAA
>QLSR01000118.1:352482-441554 GCA_031780015.1 Citrullus colocynthis | reverse complement strand
AATTTTTTTTTTTTTTTTTTTTTTAAATGAGACATCTCAACTAGGTTGACACCTTCTTAGCACTCCGATACCAAAAGCAAGTTGTATTGATCATCAAAAGAATGTATAAAGGGAGCTAAAGGGCAACTCGAAAGATGAAGTAATACAACAACGGATCGGCTATAGAAATGTCTTCCAGTTTAGAGAAATATTAGAGATGCTATAATTACAAAAGAGAGAAGATTTGGAACATCAAAGAGCAGTCAAATTTAAGATCTCCTCCCAAAGATAGGCCACAAATTTATTAGCATCTTTGAAAATGTGGCTGTTACGCTCCAACCATATGCACCACAAAACAGTCCCTAATAAGTTGCTCCAAAGGACGTTCTTTGTAGTATCCAGTTTGAGGTGAATGAACCTTTGAAGAAGGTTTAAGGGTTGTTTTGAGATAGATTTAACCTTTTTTTTTTCTTTTTTTTTTTACAAAGAAACGAAATTTTTTAAAGTTAAAATATCATTCTAATCCTATTCTTTTAGATTTGTTCAATTTGTATTCTCTGATACTTCCTTTTTCTTTTAAGAATGATACTTAGACAAAAGAGTGTATAGAGAAACTAGAGGAAACTCTTCAATTTAAAGTAATAGAAGACGTATAATAGTTACAAAGAAATTTAGATTTAGAGCACTAAGCTTTAATTCCCAAAGGATATGAGCGCCAGTGGGCTTAACTTATCTTTGAAGATTATATTGTTTTGTTCCAACCAAAATGTTTGAGAGGATAGGTGGGTTCGTGATATTTTCAATAAATTTTAAATTTAGTTTTTTAAAATTAAATTTTATTAAAATTAGTTTAATAATATATCTATATATATAACATGTAACTAGGTTATTCTTAAATATAACATAATGAGTCAAAATATTTATAAATATAGCAAAATATCATGTCTATCATCAATAGACATTGATAGACTACTAGCATCTATTAGTGACAGACACCGATAGATGTAGCAAAATGTCATGTCTATCATTAATAGACACTAATAGACTACTAGCATCTATTAGTGACAGACACCTTATAGATGTAGCAAAATGTCATGTCCATCACTGATAGACTACTATTATCTACCATTGTCTATTAGTGATAGACACCGATAGATCACATTTTCTATATTTATAAATATTTCCAGCAATTTTTCCATTAAGAACATTTGGCTTGAGCGTAACAGAAGAACCTTCTGAGGGATCAGTAAAAATTAGAACTGCTTATAGGATGATATTGTTTCTTTGATTGCTCTATGGTGTTCTAAATCATCTCTTTTTTGTAACTATGATGTCTCAACTGTAGCTCTTTTTGCAACCCTTTCATCCGTTCTGATTTCATTGTATCTGAGCTTCCCTTTAGCTATTTGTATATATTTTGTTGAATGAAATCTATGTCGGTTTAGGGGCATGATGAGGGTACTACGGAGGTGTCAACCTAATGAAATCACTAGGACATCTTAACTAGGTTGATACCTTTGTAGCAACTCCTAGACCCTTCTCTTTCAGTATTTTGTTCAAAAAAAAAAAAAAAAGGTGAGATCCTTCCTTAAGAAGTTAGATTTAGTCCCTTGATTGGTTTTTCCTATCGTTTTCTTTTAAAACTTTGTCAACAAACACTATATTAACAAACTTTATGAATCATTTTCTTTCCACAAACCTTGTTGTACATTTTGGATACGAATAGCATTTTAGGAGTACGATGAGGGTGTTAAGAATATGCCAACCTAATTGAGGTATTCTGGTGCACCTTTTGCTTCATTCGATGTTATTTGTTCGAAAAAAAAAAAAAAACACAAAGTAAAAATGATTGGACTAACATAGTACTTTCTCATTCTCAAGAATATTACATAAGAGGCTCAAGTAACACACAAGATTCTTAAAAAAAAAAATGAATACAAGAGTAGTGGTTGTCCAAATATTATTCCTTATAGACATCTATATTATGATTACAAATTTTGAAATTGGCATTGTTATAGAGTACACAACATACAAACCAAATCCATATAGGTAAAAAACTTATCATGGGTTTGAATAAAAAATGGATGCTCACATTGAAAAACGAAAAAAATGAGAGAGAGAGGGAGAGAGAACTAATATTAAAGAGGCAAAGAAAGTACATAAAATGTAATGATATATAGATTTCTAGGGTTACATCTATATGTGTATGAATTGATACCTTGATATATAATCATCCCACTGTCTCAAAAATTTGTACATTATTCAGCTCCCCCTTATCTTTAGTAGTTATCCTTTTTGAAAGTAAACCCTTAAAAACACACAACAACATCAACAACAGCTAGCTTTGCATTATCTTTGTGTGGTCCTTTTATAATTATGTCAGTACAAAGCAGTCAGTTTCAGCCCTAGCTTATTAGTACACACAAACAGAAAATAAAATATAATAAAAAAGAAGAGGTTTATTTATTTATTAATTTATTTTTGGAATAAGTGGGTGGGATGAAAGGAGAGGACGGCATGTAAAAAAGGAAAAAAAGGGTATTTTTTAAAATATTTTTTAGGGGAGTCCATGAACTTAAATAGAGGGAAATGGAAAAAAAGAAGGAAAAATTAAAAAGAGGGTTTTCGATTGGTGATGGGAATATTGCCATTTTTTGAAGAAAGATGAGATGGTTTTGTGTGGTTATGGTAGTTGGTGATTGGCTAGGGTTTCAGAAGGTCTTTGTATGAACAGTGATCAAAGTACAAAGTGGCTATTTATTTATTTATTAATTATTATGATTATTTTTTAAATTTCTTGTCAATGAAAGAGAAAGAGAAAGAGATAAGCACGCATGGAGGGAAAGGCAATAACAACAACAACATTCCCTTCTCCTATGGTGAATTTGATTGATGGACACATAAGGGTAAAGATGAGAGAGAGAAATTTAAAATAAATTAAAAAAAAAAAAAAAAGGAAAGAAAGAAGAAAGGAAGAAAGAAAGAAAGAAGAAGGTGTTTCTCCTTTTTGTAGAAAGTGACATTGGCTAACCTCATACACTAACACACACACACAACACACAAAAAGAAAAGAAAAAGGAAAAAAAAAAAGAGTAAAAAATAATGTACATATATATTCCCCATTTTCATCTTCTCTTTTTTCTCTCTACCACTAGCGTGCCTCTTTGAGTCAAATAATTGTCCTTTCACTTAAAAATCTTAGACATAGCCACGTGGATCTCTCGAAACACAACTTTATCACACCCGTCATAATTAAATAAAAGTGAATTACACTCCTGAAATTATGTATTAATTAACGCCGCGTTTCGTTCACTCTAATTTTGAGGTTATTATTATTATTATTATTTAATTAATATAATAGGTGTGTATTTTTAAAGGTGTTGATAAAAATTATGCTTTGTTGTGGGAGGACATTCTAAATCTAATTAGTAATTATAATATTGTTTGTATTTCATTGAGTTAAAAGGCTCTCCTTTACCCCCTCCCTCGTTATTTTCCTTTATTAATGAACATCTTTTCTAGAATGAAAAGAAAAATCTAAAATGTGTACGTTTAAAATTTAAAAGAAAAAAAACCATTTATTAGGTTTTCCATGTGTCTTTGAAAAAAATAGATAAATTTACAATATATATATACACACACAAACAAAAGAATAATAATAAAAAAAAATCTAGATAAAGTTTAAAGGCTTTGAATTTCATTCTCTTAATTTAAAATAGGACTATAAAAATCTAGGCTTTTTAGCTTTAGGCTATATATATAAATTCAAAGGTTATTCAAAAAGAGGGGAAGTATCTTTTATTAGCAAGAATCTTGCCTAGATCTTGTAGAGTGCGTTTACTTTTAAGTTATGAATTACATTTACTGATTATATAAAAAGAACTAGCTAGGCTACTCTTAATATTGAAGAGAACAACAATTCAAAAATTAATGAAAGTTAATTGGAAGCAGATAATAATCCACCTAACTTCTTTATGTTCAATCTCAAACATGTCACTATTACAAAACATAAGTTGGTGATTAAACTAAACCGTAAGTCTTGTCAATTTAAACTATAATAGTTACTTAACCTAACCCTAATTACTAATTAGCCCTAAAATAATCCATGCAAGGCGATTTGAATGTTGTAATTAATTAAGCAAATGGGTCTTGAGAGGGTTCAAGAAGAAAGATGTTTGGTGGGGTGTGGAGTTATTCCAAAACAAGACCTAATTTCCCTTTTGTCAATTTTTTTTTTAAATAATTAAAATAGCCTATATATATTTCAATTATCCCATTCACTCAACTCACTTATAACTTCCCATAATATCACACTAAAGATTACAACTTTTTGCTCAAAAGGAAAGAGCTTTAGAAAGAGATGGATCCTTTCCTTTATCTTTCTTTACACATTAAATAAATTCAACCTCCTCCTCTTCCCTTTTCTGTCTTTCTTTACAAACTCACCCAAACTTTTTTTTTGTTCAAACTCTTCTAATTTTCTCTGTCTCTTTCTATTCAGCTCTTCCTCCGGTCTAGATACAGTAATCTCCACTGTGCTGTCTTTCTCAAACTCTACCTATAGCTTGTCCTTCAATCCCATTAATTTATTAAAAAAAATATATATGGAAAAAAATGAAGTGATTTTATTATAATATCATTATTGCTATTATTGTTGTCGGTTTTATTTCACTCTCAGCAGCAAAAATTACTGGAAAAGAGGGAGAGAAATGAAGTGAAAAGGATGTGAAGCTTTCTTTCTTTCCTCTTCAAAGTTTTGCACTTGTCATCAATTGAAGCTACTTCATCATCAAATCTAGGTCTTTCTCCAAACAATTTTTTCAAAAAAAAAAAAAAAAATGTTCTTCTCCACCAATAGTAGTAGTAATACCAAAAATGGCCATGACCCATTTTGTAATTTGCCTCATCTTGACCATTCATTCCATCTTCCCATCTCTTTCTTCCCCTTTCCTTCTCCTTTTGAGGTTGATGATCAAGAATATGATATTCTCAATTTCACTACTAATTCTTCTTCTTCTTCTCAAAATTATATTAATCCTCCTATTATTTCCACTAATAACAATAACACTCCCTCTCTTGACAAAATTCTTCCCACAAATCCAGATCAAAAGACGAAGATGAAGAAAAACCCCCCAAGAAAAAGATTGTCAAAAAAAGATAGGCATAGCAAAATCACCACAGCTAGAGGAGTAAGAGATAGAAGAATGAGGCTTTCACTCCCAGTGGCTCAACAATTCTTTGGTTTACAAGATTTGTTGGGTGTTGACAAAGGAAGCAAAACAGTTGAATGGTTGTTGATTCAAGCCAAGCCTGAAATTTTGAAACTTGCAAGAGAAAGATCATCAAATCATTTCATCATGAATAATAATGCTTCTAACTATTCAGCTTATTCCAATTCTTCAGAGCTTGATGAAGTTGGAGTTATTATTGGTGATCAAGATTTGAACACCAATGATAATAATATCAAAATTAAGAAGAAGAAGAAGAAGAAGAAGAAGATGAGAGCCAACAAACAGCTGCCAAGGAAAACAATGGCCAAGGAATTGAGAGAAAAGGCTAGAGAAAGAGCAAGAGCAAGAACTTTGGAGAAGAAAAATCAGATCTTTATTAAGGATTCTTGTTCAGATCATCCAAATTTTTCCAAAATTATTTCATCTTCTTCTTGGAGCAGTCCTTTTGAAACTACTGGTGGGGAGGAATCAGCTGGTACTCAAAGCTACAATAATAATAATCTCAATCTTGCTATTGAGGTTGAAAAACCTATCACTAATTCCCAATTTGATTACCAATTCCACCAAAATTTTTCTTCTTTTGATATTATTTTGCCAAAGTGGAGCCCATCTGATGATTCAACTTTCAATTTTCTGCATCAACAGGTGAGTTATGCAGTTAATTAACTTTAGTTTCCCTTTTTTTTTTTCTTCCCAAAATCTTAATCAAACAGTTGCTCTATTTACATATTTATATAGTACTAAAGTTTGTAACTTTTTTTAGCTAAGACAAAAATGAAGTACATGGGTATTGAAATTTTTCTGATTCTTATCAAACCCACTTAACCTTTTTTTTTTTTTTTTTTTGCAGCATGAATTTGAAGACTCTGATATCTTTGGATAGGTACATGGGTTGGCTGCAAGAATATTACAATCTCCAACAACATGGGGTTTGTTTCTTAATTTTCTCAAAGGAACCGAGCTAGGAGGTATCATGTTTGGAAAAACAAATAATATTATTGTTATTATTCTGAGATAATTTCATGTTGTGTGTTGTTCTTCTTCACTTCTGTTTGAAATTATTGTAAAACATAGAAATATTTCTCAATATATTTGCATGAACTTTCAATTAGTGACACAAATTCTGCAAAGTTTTTCAACATTTCTATCTTCATGATCATCTTGACTTTTGTAGATATTTCTTGAGAAACCTTTGTTGAGAAGTTGGTGTCTAATTAAGGAATAGAGAAGGCTTGAAAATATGGGGAGATTTAAATTTGAAACTTATTATATTAGCATTATTATGTTTCTTCCTTTTTTTTTTTTTTCTTTTTTATCCCAAAAGGATCATGTTTTTATTATTTTCCTCAAAACTATGCATGATGATGTTCTAGTCTGTGGATTACTCTGAAGCCAGTAATGAGAGATTTTAGAGCATACCTTTTAGGAAGTGATGGAATAGACACGAGAGAGCAATTTAACCATATCCACTTTCTAAAAATGTGGATGATGCCCAATTTTCTTAGACACTAATTAATGACACAAATTTTCAAAGTATGAATGATGGATTATGTTTAACAATGAAAATACCTCCATTACCTTGTAAAACATATATACCCACTAGATCATGTCATATGCAACCAAATTTAGGGAAACATCAGTTCATAGCTTTAATAATAAGCTTGAAAAATTTATGTATTGTCCATAGGGATGAGTTATATGAAATTTAGTTTTACATAATTTTGTGTGTTTTATTGGTTGTTAGGTTAATATGATTTACTAAATCATCATTGTTCTACTTTCTCCAATTACTCTCCTGATTCTATCGCTTTAAATTGGACTTCCTTTTTGTAATCTCTTGATCTTCTTCTTTGTATGTTTCTCACATATTCAATAAAGTATTTTTTTTTTCTCTAAAAAGAAGTTTATTGAAGAGGCTTAGAAAGTATGGATTGATAAAGTGTGTGAGATAAACATATGTGTACGAATACATATTAAGAAAAACAAGTATAGATTCTAAAAACTTGGTAAAATTGAATATGTTGAAATGTCTTGAATCTAATGTCTAGTGGAGCTTGGATTTCATGCCCAAAACTTAAGTTGTATGGAGATTATGTTTTAGTTTTCGTCTTGGACCTTTTATTTTAAACCTATTTTGTTTAGGATTTAAGATGTGAGGTGCTATACCCTTCTAACTCTTACCTATCACTATATTCTATACTTCGTTACTCCTCTACTTTCTATGTCGTGGATGTAGTTGGTAAATCACGTAAATTTGTGTCAATTTTTTCTTATTTGATTCTTTGCTTGTCAATTGTTAATATGCAAGTCCTAAGTAAATTTATTGCACATGAGGCATTGAAATGTGACCATATATGTGTTTAGGAGGTGTCATACTTGCTGAGATGTCCCGATGCACTAACTGATCTCACATTTAGTATTTTGTTAAAAAAGAAAAAAAGAAATGTGACCATATATATATGTTTAAATTTAATAACATTATTGCATCTAATTAATAACCTAAAGTCATAATCTACAAAAAGTAATCTGATTGTTTGATAATTTGAGGGTTAAATTTTTGGTGTAGTATTGGTGATTGTAATTGTAGTGGAATTGACTTTATAAGTACAAAGCTTAACATGTTGTTGTCATATCAAAGGAAATGCGATCCCAGTTTTTCTCAACAATGTTTGGCTTCATCACTTTGAGAGTGTCTTTTTCAAATCAAATGTTATATCCAATGTCTGAAACAGCTAGCTAGGTGTCTTCCATAGCTTTATCAAGATCCCTCCACAATTTTCTATAATTGACCCAACAACTTGGCAACTCAAACTCTATATATGCTCATTGTTTTTTAACTATAATTCTATCTTTTTAGTCCGAAGAAATCTTTGTAAGAAAGTTGTCGGCTCCCCAATAAAAATTACAACTCTTCTATTTGGTTTTGATGATTTCCATATACAATAATTGATATATTTAGTAAATAAATTAAACCCTAATTTACTTTGGATTAAGTTTTTAGATATATTTAGTAGTAATTTTTCAAATAATATTTGAGTATGACATGCCATGTTAGAATATACTTGTATTACTCCATTCCAATTTCATGCATTAATAGTGTAATCAGATTGGTGCAAGCTTATTGTGGCTTTAGTGGGAGTGAAACGATAGAACATTTCGAAATGTTGAAAAAATCTCATCTCATTTTTGGGAGCATATCATATATTTGGTTGCTTAGGGTATAGAAAATCATCTCTTTTTTTGTAGTTATATGATGTGTCTATTATCTCACTTAACTAAAAGGGTTTCCTTCTCGTCTCTACTTGTTTGTATATGTTTTCTGACATTGAAATAGAACTAGCTCTTCCTTCGTATTTCTCTTTTGAGTTAGTGTATTCACTTTTGGGTCCAGGGTATGATGCAGGTGCTAGGAATGTGTTAACCTAGTTGAGATATTTAGCTGTGGCTACTAATCCCTCTATCTTCTAGTATCTTGTTTTAAAAAAAATCGTGCATTAATAGTACATGTATTATTGGGATGCAACTAAAATCTCACATTAGCTAGATTAAGAGGATCATAGTTATAGGTATATAACGTAATTAAGAACAACTAAAAGAACTATCTTTGATGGTATGAAATTTTTTAGGTGAAACTAAAAGCAAAGTCATAGAGGGTTTATGCTCAAAAGTGGAGAATATCATATTATCGCGGTGATATTTGAAGGGTTGTTGTCCCAGCATACACTAATGTTAGTGGAACATTTAGCTCGAGAGAAATGATAGAATTATTTTCAATGAAAAACCCGAGACTTTACCAAGACTTTGGGATGAGTTTTCAATATATAAAGTACGATGGGGATAAGAAATAGCATATCCTTTTTTTTTTCAACAAGATACTAAAGAAAGTGGGATCAGTAGAAGCACCTAGGCATCTCAATTAGGCTGACACACCCTTAGCGCCCTCATCATACTCCCCAACCAAATACGCTTCATTGATTAAAAAAAAGGAATATAGAAGAGCTAGAGAGAAGTTCAAAAAGAAGAAACATAACGATAGGCTATATGAAAACCTTCCAATCAAGCATAATAGGACGTACCTAATTCAAAGTTGATTATCTTCCTTGTTTCTCATTACATCATTGGTTAACACCAAAGTTGTTGTTTCCCGGATCCCCTGAAATATGATTATCACTTAAAAAAGAGTAGCTTTGTAAATTAAATTAACTAGAGCCTACACACATTATGAGGAGATTTTTTTTTTCAAATATACTTTTTTTAATCTCTTAAAAAGATCAACTTCTTTTAATGAATAATTAAGGAGGCTTTAATATATGCTTAAATTATGAAATGTTAAAGTGATCAACCTACTTAACGAAATGGACACATAATTTTTTTTATTTTTTTTAGATTAGAGATCCAAATCCTCTTCTATTTACTTGTTAATAAAAAGACAAGCTTAGAATAGTGAAATGTGGAAATGTTCCTCTTTTTTGTAACATCTTTTTAAAAATGTGGAAAGGTTATATAATGAGTCACACCCCAAAGATATTCTCAAATTGGAACATAGCACTGGAAGCCTTCTATACAGTAAAAAGTGAGAAATGGCGCAGGCACTTTATTTTGGTTCCATAAATGGACTAGCGAAATTCCACTCTGCCTTAAGTTTCTCAAATTTTTTAATTTAGCTGATAATCCACATATTACTATTAGAAATGCTTGGGACATAGCCTACAACTCTTGGAATCCAAATTTTAGACGCCCCCTCTTGGATAAGGAACTTCAAAGTTGGGTATCTCACTCATCTAATTGGCAAACCCCCTCAAACAATACGAGACAAGATATTATTTTTTTAGACCAAGCACACAACAGTTCTTCATCTGGTCACTAATCCATAAAGGACTCAACACAAACGACAAATATCAGAGCAAGCACCCCACCTTATATCACAATCCAAATTGGTGCATCCTTGTTAAGGCTCAGAGAGAATCCATGGACCATCTC
Source organism: Citrullus colocynthis (assembly GCA_031780015.1). Taxonomy (NCBI): domain Eukaryota; kingdom Viridiplantae; phylum Streptophyta; class Magnoliopsida; order Cucurbitales; family Cucurbitaceae; genus Citrullus; species Citrullus colocynthis. Next base: position 431,364 of record QLSR01000118.1, on the reverse strand, counting down.
TTCTCCACCTGCAGTTTCTCCAAAGATTTTTTACTCCATTTCTACAATTACATTGATACTACTGCTCCCTCTCCAAAAAATGTTGAAACTTTGCTAAGCAAATTCCTCAACATTAATCTCAATTCTCAAAGAAATATTCTTCTCAGCAACATTTGTGGATCTACTCTATGGTGCATCTAGCTCGAAAGGAACAGTAGAACTTTTCAAGGCGGCAATAAAACTCAAAGATAGCTTTGGGAGGATATCATCAGCTTTGCATCTCTCTAGAGCAAAAAGTCTAATCTTTTTCTTTTTTTTTTTTTTTTAATTATTCTACTTCTACTATTGCATTAAACTGGGAGTCCCTTTTTTGATCTTGTAACTCCCTTCGCCGTGCTTCACTCTAGCTCACTTTTGTATTTCTCTTATATATCTATGATATTTTGGTCATGGGGTATGATGAGGGTGCTAGAGAGATGTCAACCTAGCTGAGATGCCTTGATGCACCCACTAATCTCTCTTATATTATGAATATTTTTTTTAAAAAAAAAATTAGAGAAATATAACCAAACTAAACATAACTCACATAAAGCTCGAACTATCAACTTTGAGATCAGAAGATTGATTTCTCCCTATTGTAAAAAAAGTATTGAGTATTTCAACTTCGAGAGTAGAAAGTTTCAATTCTCACCACCAAGTTTATTGAATTTGATGGAGAAAAAAAAGTTGTAAACAAAAACTTACCAATTTTATGAAGTACCCAAACATATCCCTTGAATTCCTGGAAATCTTGTGGTCTAAAATCAGAAATTTTTCATATATACCAATTACACCCCGACCACAATATGCAATTAAAAAAAAAAAAAAAACTTTTCAGAAATGTAAAGTTACAAATAAAAATAAATAAATAAATAAAATTTAAAAAAAGCTAAGAGTATTGATATTTGCTAATAATAAATTAAATTACATAAACTTACCAATGACTTTGTAGTTTAGAAAAAGAGAATTTTCACATATATGCCAAATACACCCCAACCTCAGTATTCAAAACAAAACTTTTTGAGAAAGGTAAAGTTTGAAAAAANTTTTTTTTTTTTTTCTTTTTTATCCCAAAAGGATCATGTTTTTATTATTTTCCTCAAAACTATGCATGATGATGTTCTAGTCTGTGGATTACTCTGAAGCCAGTAATGAGAGATTTTAGAGCATACCTTTTAGGAAGTGATGGAATAGACACGAGAGAGCAATTTAACCATATCCACTTTCTAAAAATGTGGATGATGCCCAATTTTCTTAGACACTAATTAATGACACAAATTTTCAAAGTATGAATGATGGATTATGTTTAACAATGAAAATACCTCCATTACCTTGTAAAACATATATACCCACTAGATCATGTCATATGCAACCAAATTTAGGGAAACATCAGTTCATAGCTTTAATAATAAGCTTGAAAAATTTATGTATTGTCCATAGGGATGAGTTATATGAAATTTAGTTTTACATAATTTTGTGTGTTTTATTGGTTGTTAGGTTAATATGATTTACTAAATCATCATTGTTCTACTTTCTCCAATTACTCTCCTGATTCTATCGCTTTAAATTGGACTTCCTTTTTGTAATCTCTTGATCTTCTTCTTTGTATGTTTCTCACATATTCAATAAAGTATTTTTTTTTTCTCTAAAAAGAAGTTTATTGAAGAGGCTTAGAAAGTATGGATTGATAAAGTGTGTGAGATAAACATATGTGTACGAATACATATTAAGAAAAACAAGTATAGATTCTAAAAACTTGGTAAAATTGAATATGTTGAAATGTCTTGAATCTAATGTCTAGTGGAGCTTGGATTTCATGCCCAAAACTTAAGTTGTATGGAGATTATGTTTTAGTTTTCGTCTTGGACCTTTTATTTTAAACCTATTTTGTTTAGGATTTAAGATGTGAGGTGCTATACCCTTCTAACTCTTACCTATCACTATATTCTATACTTCGTTACTCCTCTACTTTCTATGTCGTGGATGTAGTTGGTAAATCACGTAAATTTGTGTCAATTTTTTCTTATTTGATTCTTTGCTTGTCAATTGTTAATATGCAAGTCCTAAGTAAATTTATTGCACATGAGGCATTGAAATGTGACCATATATGTGTTTAGGAGGTGTCATACTTGCTGAGATGTCCCGATGCACTAACTGATCTCACATTTAGTATTTTGTTAAAAAAGAAAAAAAGAAATGTGACCATATATATATGTTTAAATTTAATAACATTATTGCATCTAATTAATAACCTAAAGTCATAATCTACAAAAAGTAATCTGATTGTTTGATAATTTGAGGGTTAAATTTTTGGTGTAGTATTGGTGATTGTAATTGTAGTGGAATTGACTTTATAAGTACAAAGCTTAACATGTTGTTGTCATATCAAAGGAAATGCGATCCCAGTTTTTCTCAACAATGTTTGGCTTCATCACTTTGAGAGTGTCTTTTTCAAATCAAATGTTATATCCAATGTCTGAAACAGCTAGCTAGGTGTCTTCCATAGCTTTATCAAGATCCCTCCACAATTTTCTATAATTGACCCAACAACTTGGCAACTCAAACTCTATATATGCTCATTGTTTTTTAACTATAATTCTATCTTTTTAGTCCGAAGAAATCTTTGTAAGAAAGTTGTCGGCTCCCCAATAAAAATTACAACTCTTCTATTTGGTTTTGATGATTTCCATATACAATAATTGATATATTTAGTAAATAAATTAAACCCTAATTTACTTTGGATTAAGTTTTTAGATATATTTAGTAGTAATTTTTCAAATAATATTTGAGTATGACATGCCATGTTAGAATATACTTGTATTACTCCATTCCAATTTCATGCATTAATAGTGTAATCAGATTGGTGCAAGCTTATTGTGGCTTTAGTGGGAGTGAAACGATAGAACATTTCGAAATGTTGAAAAAATCTCATCTCATTTTTGGGAGCATATCATATATTTGGTTGCTTAGGGTATAGAAAATCATCTCTTTTTTTGTAGTTATATGATGTGTCTATTATCTCACTTAACTAAAAGGGTTTCCTTCTCGTCTCTACTTGTTTGTATATGTTTTCTGACATTGAAATAGAACTAGCTCTTCCTTCGTATTTCTCTTTTGAGTTAGTGTATTCACTTTTGGGTCCAGGGTATGATGCAGGTGCTAGGAATGTGTTAACCTAGTTGAGATATTTAGCTGTGGCTACTAATCCCTCTATCTTCTAGTATCTTGTTTTAAAAAAAATCGTGCATTAATAGTACATGTATTATTGGGATGCAACTAAAATCTCACATTAGCTAGATTAAGAGGATCATAGTTATAGGTATATAACGTAATTAAGAACAACTAAAAGAACTATCTTTGATGGTATGAAATTTTTTAGGTGAAACTAAAAGCAAAGTCATAGAGGGTTTATGCTCAAAAGTGGAGAATATCATATTATCGCGGTGATATTTGAAGGGTTGTTGTCCCAGCATACACTAATGTTAGTGGAACATTTAGCTCGAGAGAAATGATAGAATTATTTTCAATGAAAAACCCGAGACTTTACCAAGACTTTGGGATGAGTTTTCAATATATAAAGTACGATGGGGATAAGAAATAGCATATCCTTTTTTTTTTCAACAAGATACTAAAGAAAGTGGGATCAGTAGAAGCACCTAGGCATCTCAATTAGGCTGACACACCCTTAGCGCCCTCATCATACTCCCCAACCAAATACGCTTCATTGATTAAAAAAAAGGAATATAGAAGAGCTAGAGAGAAGTTCAAAAAGAAGAAACATAACGATAGGCTATATGAAAACCTTCCAATCAAGCATAATAGGACGTACCTAATTCAAAGTTGATTATCTTCCTTGTTTCTCATTACATCATTGGTTAACACCAAAGTTGTTGTTTCCCGGATCCCCTGAAATATGATTATCACTTAAAAAAGAGTAGCTTTGTAAATTAAATTAACTAGAGCCTACACACATTATGAGGAGATTTTTTTTTTCAAATATACTTTTTTTAATCTCTTAAAAAGATCAACTTCTTTTAATGAATAATTAAGGAGGCTTTAATATATGCTTAAATTATGAAATGTTAAAGTGATCAACCTACTTAACGAAATGGACACATAATTTTTTTTATTTTTTTTAGATTAGAGATCCAAATCCTCTTCTATTTACTTGTTAATAAAAAGACAAGCTTAGAATAGTGAAATGTGGAAATGTTCCTCTTTTTTGTAACATCTTTTTAAAAATGTGGAAAGGTTATATAATGAGTCACACCCCAAAGATATTCTCAAATTGGAACATAGCACTGGAAGCCTTCTATACAGTAAAAAGTGAGAAATGGCGCAGGCACTTTATTTTGGTTCCATAAATGGACTAGCGAAATTCCACTCTGCCTTAAGTTTCTCAAATTTTTTAATTTAGCTGATAATCCACATATTACTATTAGAAATGCTTGGGACATAGCCTACAACTCTTGGAATCCAAATTTTAGACGCCCCCTCTTGGATAAGGAACTTCAAAGTTGGGTATCTCACTCATCTAATTGGCAAACCCCCTCAAACAATACGAGACAAGATATTATTTTTTTAGACCAAGCACACAACAGTTCTTCATCTGGTCACTAATCCATAAAGGACTCAACACAAACGACAAATATCAGAGCAAGCACCCCACCTTATATCACAATCCAAATTGGTGCATCCTTGTTAAGGCTCAGAGAGAATCCATGGACCATCTCTTCTCCACCTGCAGTTTCTCCAAAGATTTTTTACTCCATTTCTACAATTACATTGATACTACTGCTCCCTCTCCAAAAAATGTTGAAACTTTGCTAAGCAAATTCCTCAACATTAATCTCAATTCTCAAAGAAATATTCTTCTCAGCAACATTTGTGGATCTACTCTATGGTGCATCTAGCTCGAAAGGAACAGTAGAACTTTTCAAGGCGGCAATAAAACTCAAAGATAGCTTTGGGAGGATATCATCAGCTTTGCATCTCTCTAGAGCAAAAAGTCTAATCTTTTTCTTTTTTTTTTTTTTTTAATTATTCTACTTCTACTATTGCATTAAACTGGGAGTCCCTTTTTTGATCTTGTAACTCCCTTCGCCGTGCTTCACTCTAGCTCACTTTTGTATTTCTCTTATATATCTATGATATTTTGGTCATGGGGTATGATGAGGGTGCTAGAGAGATGTCAACCTAGCTGAGATGCCTTGATGCACCCACTAATCTCTCTTATATTATGAATATTTTTTTTAAAAAAAAAATTAGAGAAATATAACCAAACTAAACATAACTCACATAAAGCTCGAACTATCAACTTTGAGATCAGAAGATTGATTTCTCCCTATTGTAAAAAAAGTATTGAGTATTTCAACTTCGAGAGTAGAAAGTTTCAATTCTCACCACCAAGTTTATTGAATTTGATGGAGAAAAAAAAGTTGTAAACAAAAACTTACCAATTTTATGAAGTACCCAAACATATCCCTTGAATTCCTGGAAATCTTGTGGTCTAAAATCAGAAATTTTTCATATATACCAATTACACCCCGACCACAATATGCAATTAAAAAAAAAAAAAAAACTTTTCAGAAATGTAAAGTTACAAATAAAAATAAATAAATAAATAAAATTTAAAAAAAGCTAAGAGTATTGATATTTGCTAATAATAAATTAAATTACATAAACTTACCAATGACTTTGTAGTTTAGAAAAAGAGAATTTTCACATATATGCCAAATACACCCCAACCTCAGTATTCAAAACAAAACTTTTTGAGAAAGGTAAAGTTTGAAAAAAAAAAAAAAAACAAGTTTAATTAAGAGTTGATGTTTGCTAGTAATGAATTAAAATTGTTAAACTTACTAATGATTTTAAACTTTAGTTAGTTGTAGATAATGAATTGAGGAACATGACATTTGAAAAAGCAAAAAAAAAAAAAAAAAAAGAAAAAGAAAGTATAAAAGTCTTGTCACAATGAGTGTCCTGTTGGGAAAAGATGCAAATTTTTCAAAAAGCACTGCTCCCATAGAGTTTATTTGTGCACGGTGACCAATAATATTATTTAAAACATCCTTCCTAGCTAGGGTTCATTAAGCAAAAATATCAATACAATTTAACACAAAATAATGTCAGATTATTGGATAATCTATGAAAAAACTCTAATCAAAATATAATAGCGCACTTACTAAGCGCTTCCAATTTACGTTAAGATCACTTCAGAAGGAAATTATTCTCAATTTGAAAATTAGTAATGTATCTGAAAAGTCTGTATTTTTGGGTAAACTAAGGTAATATTTTTGTGTAAACTAGGGTTGATGTAACCCATTTAAGGATAATAACAAAGCTTTAAATTTGTGATTGGATTTTTAGCTTTTGACGTTTATTATAGTCCAATTTTACTACTTATTTTAGTTTAATAATAAATGTTAAAAGCCTAGATTTGTGTAATCTAGATAAAACAGCTAGTCCATCAGAGATCACAGTAATGTTCTAACATTCATCTCTTTTGGTTCCAGTATTAAAATTCTCTTTGATTTGATGCAAAAATCCATTGGATCAAAATTTATGGGAAGTAATTAATTGCTCCACTTGTGAAAGACCAACTTTTAATTCCTCAAAATCACTCATAATTCATTTGTTTCTTCACCATTAAAAAACAAAACAAATGAGTTTTTGACAAAGGATTCCTGCACAAAATATTCCCATTATCCCATCTCCTTCTCAAGCAGCTGAAAAGTTTTTTTTTTTTTTTTTTACACCAAAAAGGAAAAACAAATAAGAGACCAAAATCTTGAAGAAGTGGAAACAGATGGAAAATATATGAAGGAATGTTCTACACATCTCCAGAAAGAAAATTTACATTACAAGGAAAAAAAAAACATCAGAAATAAATATTCTCATCTTATGGGAAACAAACAACAAAAACCCATGAAACAAAAGAGAAAAAAGAGGGGGAAAAAACCCTAAAATTAGAAAGCTGAAATTTTTTTGCTCCAAATCTGAAAATTTAAGCAAAAATGAAAAATCTAGAGAAAATAAAGGAAACCCTAGAGAGCTACTAGATCTATGGTTATATGAAGAAAAAAAAAATGAAAAATTCAAATAAGATTAAGATTCCTATGAGAAGATGGAAAGTTTAGTATAAAATAAAGCAGAAAGAGGAAAATAATGTGTAGGATCTGATCTTCACTTGAAAAAAGTTTAGAGATTAAGATCCCATTTTGTTTGGTAGATCTTACAAAATCTGAACTTGGATTAACCAAATTGGAAGAAAAATATAATCCCAACAAAAAAATCAAGTAATAATAATAATAAGAAAAGGCAGAATGAAGAGAGAAGAAGAATGAAAGAAGAAAAAGAGATGAAGAAACTTGAAAGAGGAGGATTGTTTTCAGACAGCACCGCCGCAGGGTAACAAAACCCAGCAGGGAAACGGAAACCCTAACGGCGACGGAGAAGAGTTAAATAGGGTTGGAAAGGAAAGTGGAAGCCCGTTGATGATAACCCTTTAAAATTGTGGCTGTGACCCACAAGATTCAATTCATACATTTCTCATCAAAATAACTATTAGATTTAAAAAATAAAAAAAAAAATTATGGATTAATTTCAATTTTAGTTTTTTCTTTACACTTTTTTTACAAATAATACTTATATCTAAACAAAATTCATTCCCCTCTACAATTTTTTTTTCTTTTTGTGTGTACATAACAATTGGAGTACGAATTGAAAATATATATATATTAAAATGAATTCACTTATTTATAAATATATCAAAATGTCATTATCTATCCGTAATGGACAGTAATAAACATTTATCAGTATCTAGTGACACTAACAGACATTTAGATAGTGACATTTTACTGTGTAAATATTTTCAACAATTTTGTCAATTAAAACAATTATAAAAAAACAATAAATAGAATAGAAAAATTAAACCTTTCACCTCAAGCCATGATAAGATAATTAGTATTAATTTGTCCTTAATTAATTACACTCTTTTCGTTATTGACTGCACTACAGAGAGGAGAAATCAAAATGTCTACCAAACTTTAATATTCAGAATATATTGAATCTTTAAATTTTAAATTCAACACCAAAATTTTGTTATTTTAATTGTTTTTTTTTTTTTTTTTTTTTTAAATTGCGGTTGCTATGTCAAGCCCTTGTGGTGATTTCCTCAGGAGAAAAAAAAAGGTCCTTCATGATTTTATTTTTTCAGTTTTGCTTTTTTAAAATTAAGTTTATCTACTATCTATAAATAGAAAAACTAAAATTCAAGAACTTTTCGTCTGTATTTTTATAATATTCTGAAAAGTAAATTACATTGATAAAAGAGAGTTGGTAACTACTGAACATAATTAGAAATTAGCAATAGAGTAATTATTAAGTGTCGCTTATTACAATTAAAAATAAATTCTTCCAAGTCAATTTGAATATACTTCAATTGATTATCTTATTTCGATTGAAGTTTAAATCTTCTAATCTACACGTTGTTGAACTAAAAATAATAATAAATGAAAAAAATTTTTTAAAAAAAAAACTCTATTAGGTGAGAAATTACTTACCTATCTTATATTTCTTAATAAAAAAAAATCCAATAAGTTGGCAATTCCAAGAACAGTTATGGGCCACATCCACTTCTTATAAATTAGGTCATGAAAAATATTCTCTTTTTCTTATTCAAGCCAACTGGGTAAATCTTAAAAATATAAGGCCAGTGGGCTTTCTGCTGTAAGACACTATAAGTTATCCCAAAACTAAAAGGGCAACATGCAATCAAATAAATACCCATCTTTTTTTCTATTTTATGTATTTAAATTTGTGTTCCCAATTAATGTGTCAAACATGGTCAAGAGTTCTCTCATTAATTTGTTGGTTGAATTTTTACAGTACAATCTGGAAAGAAATTTACACTCCTTCCCCTTACACTTCTTTGCAATTAAATTACATTATTCTAACTTTATAATTTTGAAACTCATTTATGTTTAAAATTTCAAACTATAACAAAATTAAATCATTTATCAATAATTAAATTTATAAAACTCATGAACGCACAATGAAAAAATTGTCAAAGTGAGTTTAGTTTAATATTGATATTACATTTCTTCATAGAAGTTGGAGGTTTGATCACTATCCTTGAAATTGTTGTACTTACAAAATGAACTTTGGTATACACACAATAGAATGGCTGAATTTTTAAATGTGAAGTAACCCATTTGCATGTAAAAGAAAATAAATTAAAATAAAATAACAGAAGGAAAGGAAAGGAATCCAAAATCCAATTTAACATATAAGAAGAGGGAAGGGGGAAAAAACAATATAAGAAACCAAAGACATGTTTTTGCTTTCAACACTGATCCAATTCTTAATTTAACGTTGTACTAAAATTGTATATGTAAGAAATAAATAAATAAAAGGAAAACTAGATCAGAAGGGAAGAACAAGAAGAAGAGAAGTTAAAATGGTACCTGAAAATATAAGATGGCCAATATGCTTTGCACTTTGGAGGACTTCCATGGCCATGAAAAGCACTATGATTCTACAAAACAAAACAACAACGTAGTACTTGTAAATATAAACTTTGCTTTGATGGAACATTTTGAACAATTTTATGGCCTCTCTCTAATAATAGAAAATTATTTAAAGTAAAAAGAGATTTGGAATTTTGTAACGTGTCACTTATTCATACTACTCTAAATCAATTGAATTGTCCATGTGCGACATTTAAATTAATTTAAAAAGTGTATATCGACATATAATAGTATCTATTACTTGAATAAATTCAAGTACTCTAGGAAAGATCTTTCTCAAGAGATAAATTGATAGGACAATACAAAATATATAATTACTTTTTAGATTTGATATGATTACACTATAGATTAAAAAATAGACATATATAATACTTTGCATTTTCTTTGAAATGGTTTTATTTCTCATTTTTATCATTGGGTTAATACGATCTAACATTATCTTTTTAAGTGTTATAATGCAACTTGTCCTCTATTTTAATAATTATTTTTCAATTTTTTATTTTAGGAATCAACATGATATTATGTCGATTAGCTAAGATAAAATTAGATTAAGTTTGAAAACAATACAATTGAAATTGTTGCCAAATTCCTTTAAATTGAAAAACATGTTACTACTTATTCATATAGTCAGCAAGAAAAAAGAAAATCTAAAATCTTTGGTGGTTTGATTGATTTGATTGATAAGTGTAGAAATTTGAAGAAAATAATAAAAAGAAAAAAGAAAGAGGAGTTATTAGTTGTGCAGAGGAGATCAGACAAGACAAATTTTACCGAAATTGAAGGCTGCAATCTTGGGAGGACAGGTCCGGCAATTTCTTTTGAAAACGAATGGACAAATTATTAAATTTTTGTTTCATTTTGGATTCAAGATAATTCCAACCCATGATCAAATAATCTTTGGCTTAAGATCTTAACATTTAAGTTTAAATTTGAAGTTGAGTCTCATGTGCTCGAGGTTGTTAAACTTCTCATTAGAGACATTGTCTCTTTAGTTGAGATTTGAGATCTTCATCGAGAATATATTATATTTTTTTTTTTTGAAAAACGTTGTTAATATTATTTATTTTTATCGTATTCTTAGTATATATAGTTTGTACTATATTAAAATAGAAAACTCCTATTCATATGACAGTGTGTTTCTGTTCTTCATTTGAAAATGAAGAGACTCTATTTTCGTAGGTTTTCCCTTTTTGTCTATTGTTTTTTTTCAATAAATAATTTTTATATTGATGAATTTGTCTAATATTGCTTTCTTTGGCTTTGGATCCACAAGCTACTTCTGCTTTTCCTATTCAACTTAGTTTTATAGCATAGCTTCAGCAAGTTCTTAGGCTGTCTAATTAATTTATAATTTTATACATGAACTGTAAAAACTCATTCTGATTTTTCCAATGAGTTAATTAGTTCAACTGATCCAATGGACTTCTTCTTATGTAAATCTTGAAAATAGTTTAGGAGCTGTTCACGAAAATAAGATCCTGAGATGTGAGAATGGTGGGAAGTAAAGTTGGGTTGAAAACTGTTAAAATAGAATGAGTTTTGTATTATAAATCGAACCCAGAACGTTCAATCCAAACATTGATTTTTAATTACATTATACTATAATCTCATCCCATTACTGTCCCCCAAACGCCCTCTTGATATTTTAGTACCTAAAATATTCTTAAATGCTCTCTTTAAAGGGTTGGATTTGGTATGAAGATTTAAGCTAGAAAACTATAATTAACACTAGGTTTTCAAATATCCTTAGGAACCACTTGAGGTTGATGCTCCCAAATAATGGAAGCTGGGAATCAAACAAAGCCAAAGCTAAAACTATATAGTATATGTAATCAACCTATCAATTTATATATAGATAATAAATTAAATGACAACTAAGTTTCGTTTAAAATTGTTGTAACTTTTAAAATAATTGCTGGTAATTGTGCTTTTAAAAGAAGAATTCGCTGGAGAATGAAGTAAATTAATGTTTGATAAATATATACTACATTATTTTGTTCTAGTTATAATAGCTAAAATATACCTATTATTAAAACTTCTATTTTTTATAATATATAATTTAAATAATTGTTTATAATGATATATTTTGTTTACTCTAAAATAATTTGTAAATAATAAGGAAAATAGCTTTATTTGAAAAAAAAAAATCAATATGGTACAATTTTTTTAGGTGGATGCATTCAACTTATGAAAATCATAAGATATAGATTTGATTAGGTAAGAAAGAAATAAATATATGAAATAAATCTTAATTTTAAAGAATAAAATTAATTCTAATTTTAGAGAATAAAAAAATTGGTAAGGAACTGATTTTAAAACAGACATGAATTGAACATATTTTTTTAGAGTGATTTAATAGATTTCTATTTTACCAAACACAAAAACGATTAAGATTTGCTTTTAATCACTTTTATCCCTCAAACAACAACCCCAAATGCACCAATAGTAAAAAATATAACAATTTTTTTTCCATATATTTGTTTATTTTGGGATGTATTTATCACCATTTCTCTTAATTGACATGCTTCCTCACTCTCTATGCTTGGATTAATAAGGTACCCATCTTAATTTTCAAAAGAAGAGATTAAGAAACGTTTCAAGATATGCATATATTTATCTTGTAGTCGACAATTTTATATTGTTGGATGTACGAAAAAAGGACAAAAGATCTCAAATTTATATCTAATGGTTAATTATTAGTAATCTACATCTAACGATTACTAAACAGCGGTTACAATTGTGGTGTTTTCGTTAGAGAATTATTTCTTTGACGCATTATGTGTTTGAACAAATCTCATGCTCCCTCGTCAAGTACATAGTTTGGTTGCATAATAATTGAATCTTAATGCACATTTTCCCATTTTATGATATCAGAATGAAGATTCAAACTATATAACTTTTAAGAACCGTAGAGTATGTAGATTTGATCTTCCAACTTTAATTTTATCAAATTTCCAAATTTGTTAAGTTATTATATATATCAATTGTGATCATAAAATTTTAATTTCATCAAATTTGACACTAAATTTAAATAAGTTTTTCAATTTTTACCTTCAATTCAAATTTCACATATTTGCCCACTAATTAAAAAAAAAAAAAAAAATCTTTGTAAACTCAATTATTTTCAATATAATAAAGTTTTGCACTAAATTTTTTTTTTTTTTTTACACTAATACACAAATAAAATTAATCATTATATAATTTTTCACTATAAATAGCAGTGAGGTCCGATCCTCAATGGTATCAGAGCCATAGAGCTCAACTTACATTCTTTATTTGATAAAATTAAAGTTAGAAGATCAAATCTACATACTCTACGGTTCTTAAAAGTTATCTAGTTTGAATCTTCATTCTCATATCATAAAATGGGAAAATGTGCATTAAGATTCAATTATTATGCAACCCAACTATGTACTTGACGAGGGAGCATGAGATTTGTTCAAACACATAATGCGTCAAAGAAATAATTCTCTAACGAAAACACCACAATTGTAACCGCTGTTTAGTAATCGTTAGATGTAGATTACTAATAATTAACCATTAGATATAAATTTGAGATCTTTTGTCCTTTTTTCGTACATCCAACAATATAAAATTGTCGACTACAAGATAAATATATGCATATCTTGAAACGTTTCTTAATCTCTTCTTTTGAAAATTAAGATGGGTACCTTATTAATCCAAGCATAGAGAGTGAGGAAGCATGTCAATTAAGAGAAATGGTGATAAATACATCCCAAAATAAACAAATATATGGAAAAAAAATTGTTATATTTTTTACTATTGGTGCATTTGGGGTTGTTGTTTGAGGGATAAAAGTGATTAAAAGCAAATCTTAATCGTTTTTGTGTTTGGTAAAATAGAAATCTATTAAATCACTCTAAAAAAATATGTTCAATTCATGTCTGTTTTAAAATCAGTTCCTTACCAATTTTTTTATTCTCTAAAATTAGAATTAATTTTATTCTTTAAAATTAAGATTTATTTCATATATTTATTTCTTTCTTACCTAATCAAATCTATATCTTATGATTTTCATAAGTTGAATGCATCCACCTAAAAAAATTGTACCATATTGATTTTTTTTTTTCAAATAAAGCTATTTTCCTTATTATTTACAAATTATTTTAGAGTAAACAAAATATATCATTATAAACAATTATTTAAATTATATATTATAAAAAATAGAAGTTTTAATAATAGGTATATTTTAGCTATTATAACTAGAACAAAATAATGTAGTATATATTTATCAAACATTAATTTACTTCATTCTCCAGCGAATTCTTCTTTTAAAAGCACAATTACCAGCAATTATTTTAAAAGTTACAACAATTTTAAACGAAACTTAGTTGTCATTTAATTTATTATCTATATATAAATTGATAGGTTGATTACATATACTATATAGTTTTAGCTTTGGCTTTGTTTGATTCCCAGCTTCCATTATTTGGGAGCATCAACCTCAAGTGGTTCCTAAGGATATTTGAAAACCTAGTGTTAATTATAGTTTTCTAGCTTAAATCTTCATACCAAATCCAACCCTTTAAAGAGAGCATTTAAGAATATTTTAGGTACTAAAATATCAAGAGGGCGTTTGGGGGACAGTAATGGGATGAGATTATAGTATAATGTAATTAAAAATCAATGTTTGGATTGAACGTTCTGGGTTCGATTTATAATACAAAACTCATTCTATTTTAACAGTTTTCAACCCAACTTTACTTCCCACCATTCTCACATCTCAGGATCTTATTTTCGTGAACAGCTCCTAAACTATTTTCAAGATTTACATAAGAAGAAGTCCATTGGATCAGTTGAACTAATTAACTCATTGGAAAAATCAGAATGAGTTTTTACAGTTCATGTATAAAATTATAAATTAATTAGACAGCCTAAGAACTTGCTGAAGCTATGCTATAAAACTAAGTTGAATAGGAAAAGCAGAAGTAGCTTGTGGATCCAAAGCCAAAGAAAGCAATATTAGACAAATTCATCAATATAAAAATTATTTATTGAAAAAAAACAATAGACAAAAAGGGAAAACCTACGAAAATAGAGTCTTCTTCATTTTCAAATGAAGAACAGAAACACACTGTCATATGAATAGGAGTTTTCTATTTTAATATAGTATAAACTATATATACTAAATATTTTACTTAGTCTCATATTTTATCTTTATACATTTTTTAAATTCATGTGCATTTTAAATATGTCATATAGTTTTCACATTTGGACTATATATGCTCAACTTAAGGTGCTCAATTATTCTCACTCAATTTTCATTTATCCAGTGGTAAAGGTGGATCCTTGACCTATTTACTATTAATAATCTTACGAGTAACATCAGTTCAAAATTTTAAAACTCGTTTTTCAAATTAAATAAACTCATTTTTACTTTGTAAAATATCATGCTATATATAAATTTAGACTTATTAATATTAACTAAATATACTGCCCTAGTAAATTTAGGACGGATGTGATGACAACAAATCTCATGTGTGCAAAAGAATCTACTGTCAAAACTTTTTTTATCTTTAAACTTAACATATGTTACTTCCATGAACTTAACATTTACATTACAACGTAAATCACATCCTTAACACTTTATCTCAAAATCAATTGGCAAGGAGTAGCCTCCTTAAAATGTTGTCTCATTGGGTTCGTCATTTTTTAGTCTTTTTTTCTTTTTTTTTTTTGGATTGAATACACGTTTAAACCTCATGATTTTTGATATCATATTAGATAAACATGAATTCCATCTCAAAACCAATTAGCAACAAGACAAGTAACCCATGTATATCTTTTAAAAGTTGCAAATTGTCTCTATTTTTAGTTAGAATAACATTGTGGCCATGATAATTGGTACACTAAAAGATGTGTTGCCTTCGTGGTCCTATCGTACTAGGGAAAGGCCATCTTGATGTTGTGATGCTCGCACTAGATATGGACCAATCATGAACCAAACTTAGCTGGGAGACAAATTATTTGTCACACTATGGTAAAAGGGTAAAGATAGGAATTCTTTGAATGTAATTTTGGTAAAGGAGTATCTGTTTGCAAAATCCAAATCTTTGGAAAAAACAGCAAAATCTGATAATGTGTTGGAAAAACTAGGGTTGTTTTCTTGGAGACAGGATTTGTTACTGTTAGGTGTCAGCTATATGTAATGTAGTTTGTTCCTAACCTAACATCTCTCCATTGTCCTTCATGGGCTTTTGCAAAATATATATAATCTAATACCATTATATTATCAATTAATTTCATTCATAATTTGACACATCATTAAATGATCCATTAATTTATTTTGTGAACTCTATATTATTCTTAAATGATATGGCCATGTAGCAAGTAACAAATGGAGGTAGAGTATGGACAATTCTCTATACTACGGTAGGTATTGAAATTTCTTTTTTCTATTAGTTGCCCTTTTTCATGAAGGTTCTTCAATTTAATTGGTTCAGGATGTCTTCAAATAATAATTGTGCAACTAATTTAACATTTGTCATGCTAATTTCATCCCTGCTAAATATGATCTTTTTTGAGATAGAGATATATGACTTGGTATATTATTTTGTAATGTTGAACTTTTTTTTTTTAATTAGTTCAACCAGGAAGAGATTCAAACCTCTTACACTTATAATACATACTTTAAGAACAATCGAATTATGTTTAGCTTGGGATAGAAATTTGAACTATAACCTTATTTGTATTACGAATCTGTGACCCTATACCGAAAATTCAAAATTGTATATGACATACAAAATCAGGGCATAGAAGTGTTAAAATTATAATATAAAGGTTGATGTTAAGCTCTATCATTGATCTATATCAAGAATGGGGTCAAAGTTAAAAGGGCATGGGAAGGGATAAAGTTAGATTTTGTGGGATCTGTATTCAAATTATATATATAATTAAGTATCAGAGCATGCAAGTCAAACCCATGACGTAAATTTTGCAGCAACTTTGGCTCAAATTTCAAATGCTTGTCAATTCTATAAGTTATGTCTTTCATTCTTTTTTAGAATAGCCAATAGTTGAGATGATGACATGAGAGAAAATAGATTAATTTAAAATACTCAAATTACTAATATGTACTTAAATTCTCCCTACTTTGTATTATATGTTCCATATATATAATTTAAATTCATGAAATATGATTGGTCTGGTTGAAATCAATAAACATTGACAAGATCAGATTTCTCCAGAGGAAGTCGAATATGATTCTTTGAAAATAGTTAGGCTTTTGAATCTTCAAGATGTTGATTTGTTCAAAGTTGATTTTTTTGTGAAAGAAGTTGTTAGTCTGGCTACTCCCGTAATTATATTTCATTTTTTGCAATTGTCCCTAGAGAGATCAACAAAGCTACCCATAACCTAACATCCCTGGTTTCCTCTTGTGAGTCATCTTGATTCTAGAAACTAAAGGGGAATGGTGATTTTTTGTTTGTTGGTATTTGTTGTCTAGGTTTGGATATTTTTCGGTTATTAAAAAAGAAGAAAAAGACTCATGAAATAGGAAAGTTGTTCTACATGATAGGAAATTTTTATATGTCATGTTTGAAAGAGAGACATCTCAAGAATGTATAAAGACGACCACCTTACACATTAAGTAGATATCAAATTGAGTAGATTGAGCAAACATTATATATACACAAATATTTAATTGATCAATCCCCATCTTCATTCTTCCTTTGCAAATATTTGCCACCATCACATCAACAAAGTAAAGAATTATGTAACTATAACTTCAATTGAAACCTAAAGTAGTGATTCCAAGGATAATTATATATTTTAAAGAAATGGGGTGTTGATAAAAATCATTACTTTGGAAGAGGGATTGAAGAAAAGGAAGATTTTTGAATGGCTTTGAATGGTGATAGAGTAGATTGTTGGGCCCCCAAGTGAATGAGGAGTTGACACGTTTATGGCAGAAAAGTAGGGATAAGAGAATCTGCTGGCTGTTCTGAAATACAATATCCAATGGAACAAACAACAAAATCTATATACTGATTTTGTATTAGTTCATTTTTATTTTACCAATTTAATTATTTCTTTTGCAGAGTAGCCTAACCATCAACATTTATTGTAACACTCAAAACAGTCTACTAAAAGATTTCTGTAAACCTAACACGTCTCTATTGTCCTTTGTTTTGACTAAAATCTTCACTTTTTTAATTTTTTTTTTTTTTTGGGTGTTCTAGCACCTTCTTTGTTTTTTGTTCTTTTCAGCAGAAAAGTAATGTTTATTCCTTTACTTCTACTGCTGCCACTCTACTTTTTGAATCTTACTTTGATATTTCATGCAGTGAGAAGAATGGCAGGTCAAGTTTTTAATGGTAAAATCATCCCCAAATTATAGTGGTGATTGCAATTACACAACACTCTGAAATTTTCATTGTAAAAATTGGGCCCTCAAACTTATACCATCACAATTGCTACAATTTCTACAATTATGTAAGTTTGAGAGTCCAATTGTTTGAAGATTCAATTTTTACAATTGAAAGTTTAAGGGTATAATTACAACTACAAAAAAAAAAACAACTAATTATCGAATTATTCAAGTCAATTTGAGCACAACTCAATAAACAAAGGTTCTATTGGAGGCCCATTTCTTGATATGTACGCTAGCCTTCTTCTGTTGAAGTCTTCAATATTGCAATAAGAGACTTATTTTTCATCGGTACAATTGATTTGGCCCAATTGGTTTGGAAATGCCAATATGATGTGTAATAGAATAGAGTAAATTAAGGCATCTTGATGAAATCTTTAATTGATGATTAGGATTGAGATCAGTTTCCTTAGTTGATTATAATTGTCTCAATTTTTGAAAGGCAGTGGCCAAATCAAGCCTAGATTCTCTCATTTACAAGTTCTTTGGATCTGCATAAAACTCCCCCCTATTAGAGGTTCATAATTCCTTCAGGCAACCAAGCAAATCTAGGCTCCATTTCTTCCTTCTCTTAACAAGATTCCAACTAATTGAATCGTGCACAATTGTGACTAGGATAATTTATCTTCATTTCGATGAAAACTAAACGAACAGACTAATGTCACTCTGTAGACTGACTCATTCCAACCATCTCCATAGCCGTCTCCCTCAGGCCACATAACCAAGAAATGATCATTTACGCTATTTTCTTCATAGTCTCCGCTAATCATTTAGGTAAGCAGATCATAACGAAAGAAATGATCACTTCTGTACTGCTTTGTGATGGTGGATAAAGAATGTCAGAGTAACTCAGTGAGGAATTGGATAAAGGAGGGACTTCGAATTGATTGAATTTCAGTGTGTTATACTGTAGAGCTCAGATTATATACCTAGCCTCGAAGAAGGTTGAGGTTGAAAGCAACAATTGGTAGGGATTTCAACTAATGTAAGAACTGAATACATCCATTATGAATTGTTCAGTGTCCGATTTTTGAATTTAATTCTAAGTTTGGGGGCAGCAGAAGTAGTACCTTCTGATGCCTCGGGCTTACTATGAACTCCTACAATTAATCTCGATCCACTAGGTTCTTTTGTTTCCAGCTGCACAGGTGTTGACTTGGTTGGTGGTTCTTTTATACGAGGCATTGCTAGAGGCAGTGGCTTCACCTCTTCATTCAATAGCTTTGCCATCTCTTTTTCTTTTTGTTTCTTCTCTTTCTTCAATCGTTTGCGCTCGATGTATTCAGGATCGTTGCGATGTTCTTTGTGACTTTCTCGTTTACGTTTCTTTTCTTTATCTTTCTTCTTTTCCTTTTTCCCATGGCGAGAGTGCGAAGAGGCTAACCCATGATCATGCTGTGGTAAAGAAAGTGTCTGAAGACTTGCATACTTCTGTGCATCAGCATCAATATTGTTATCTTGTATGATGCTCGATGACGAAGGATCTTCTAGCTGAAAATGTCCAAAAGCCCTACTGGAATCAGCAGTGCACTGGAACTCCTTCTCAAGTTCATCACCATAACTCGCAAGTTTTGCACTGCCAATGCTGGCTGTCATGTGAGACCCGCGATCGTGACAGGAGTTAACCTCCTCCAGAATATGGTTGCTGATACTCGTAGCCTCAGCAATATTTCTTTGGGGTGCATCAACAGAAACAGAACTAGTAGGACCAACATCCGTTTCACGAGGTGCAGCATGAGATCTTTCAGTGGTTAGATTATCCGCATCTGCTCTACTTGTAGCAGCAGATGATCTGACTTTAATCTTAACAACCGGCAACTTCCTCTCATGGCTATTGGAAACAGAAGCTGCCTCTCTGGGAGCTTCTGCTATTGCCATATCTTGCTTAGGAACCTCTGCAATTGTTCCTCCTTCCTTGGAAAGCTCGGGAATTGCTAAGTTGTCAGGCCTCAGTTCAGAAGTATGAAGTGGTTCTGATGACAGAGTTGCTGGGATACACGGCATAGGCGCCGCTGCAGAGACTGATGATGGCTCTGGTGGGTTGAATTCAGGGATGAGAGAAGTTAACATCCTCTTCTGTTCACTGCAAGTTCCCACGTCGCCCATATGCAATGTTTTATATTCTCTAGGAACTCCATAAAGTGTTGGGGGCCTGAAAATAAAGTAAAATGAGAGTTTATACGAGACAATGTTTTGTCATAAAAGGGGTACAACATCATTAAGGTCAGACTAATAGATCACAAACATTAGCATAGGCATAACCGTAGACCCTGCTTCATCAGACTAATAGATCAAAGTCCATTATACGAGATCATGCTATATTATCTACAAACTCCATAATGATGGTCATATACAAAACCAACACAGGCGGTACAAAAGACAGCTTCAGTTAAGTATAGAGCATTTCTTCTTATTGCAGGAACATTAAGGTCAGACTAATTGATAACAAACATTAGCATGGCCGAACAAATACAGTAGAAAAATGTAACGAAAATGTCAATAAAGAATATTGGGGAAGCCGATGACACTTGTCCTCAAATTCACTGTGAGGCAAACTTGGACATCTAGTAGCAGAAATTGAAGGAGGACAAGTTAAATCTATTAGACCTATCAACAGTTTGGTCAGGTTCTTCGGTTTGGTCCGACTTTTGAACCCCCCTAATTTACTACTTAGCATGCTAAGCCCATTTCTCTTCTATTTGTCATAGAGACATGGTCAGGGAGACAAAAATAATAGAATACAAAAGAATACAATAATCAAGTACAAGACAGCAAAGCATGCATCGAACTGTAAGTTATAACAATTATGTACTCCCATCTCTACTCAATTCAACGCTAATATTACCAGGAAAAAGGGTACCCACCGTCCTGCAAGGACTTGTAAAATACAGAACAAGTAGTGACGAAGATGGACATTGTTAAACGCCATGTGGCCTTCAAGTAGGAGGAGCAAAGCAACAAGAGTGTCATTATTGACTACATCATTTGAATCAGATCTTCTCATTATCTGACATAAACGCATAACATGGACCCCCAGCTTCACTTGGCCTGCAATATGAGAGCTTTTTTTTCTTAAGCTAAGCAACAAATAAATGGAATAGTCATGTGAGGGAACGAAAGATCAAACAAAACAAGAGATCAAAAGCACAGAAGACTAAGGATAACTTGAAGAGTTATATGAGGGGGAAATCTGAAAGATAAATGATAGAAACAAACCTCGCAAGGAATTCTCTTCTTCTAGATATTTAATAAACAATAACAATGCTGCATCAATTCCGTTGCAGTGGTACTCAAGATCGAGAAGTGCTCGAGTTGCCTCAATTCGAACTTGCCACATGGACTTAAAATCTCGAAAAGGTCTTATCAGTTCAAAGATACGATCCTATAGGAAGGTTACAATACAATATAATCACTCTTGCGGAATAGAACATCACTATGAAGTGCACTTCTTAACTAATAATATGAAGACAATAAAAAACTTACAAGAGAGAGAAGTCCAGATAGTTTCAGTGCAATCTGGGTCAAGGTTCTGATGCAGCTAATAGTCAAGATCCCGTTATAGCTAGGCATCAGCCTGTCACATATCATTTAGAGATGCATAAGATCCTGTTTCTTCATAAATATAATCCATATAGTCAAATACCATAAGGTTAACCAACCTGTCAAACTGCAGAAGTCTATCAATCCTTTTAAGAAGCGATGCTAAAAACAGAATGCTCTGCAATTTATCAAGGAAGAAAAAGAAGAAATTAAAACAAGGGTCTAGGTAGAGAAAGAAACATTGCCAATCAAAGCAGAGGCAAAACGACTTATCTAAATAAATAGGTTAATTAAGGGCTCATTGGAAACACACGTGAAAGACCACACAGATGTACAGTACACCCCATTACTATAAAGGAACATAAAGGTCGAATAGGGATTGCAGAACAAGTGTGATTTTAGGAGTGTAGCCATTTATATTTTAGAGCAAGTAGATAGTCTTGAAATGGTGGTGTCCATGTATACTGGCAAGATTGTTCCGGTGGCTTAAGAAGAGAGACATCCTCTTAAATCGAGAACTTGTAGACTTAATCTAGGTGGGAGGATGAAGAAGACAAGGGTTTAGGAAACAAACTTCACTCTTTAAAACAGAAAACAGAAAGCATATTCGATATCAAATGGAACTTCTGTATCTATAATGGCAACCAAAACCATCATTAGATTTGAAGTGGGCAAAATATTAAAAATTTTAGCATCGGGTGAAGTCATATAAACAATAACTAAGATATCAAAAATTAAGTTTTACAACTTGTCATATCAAGAAACAACCAAATGATACAAGCAGAGAAGAGTACATTCTAACCTGTTGCCCAAATTCAAGCTCACCAACTGACTGGACTAGTGCAGCCAACCAGAAAACATCTGAGTAAGGATTCCCATTGTTGTCGTTGTACTACCAAAATACAAAGAAATTCATATCTAAAAAATGAATGAAAAACAAGACTTTGAATTTTGAAATAACAAAGGAGCAGAAAAGAAATATACTATCAAAAAGAAAATTAAGTTACAAATTTTATGCTACCCCAATACAAGCAGAGGTTGTTTAAAGAAATAAACCAAAACAAAAAAACAGTAATTGTCATAAAATAACGGTTCTCTTTTTGGCATTCCCTGAGAAAAATCTAATAGTTACCCCAAATTTTCAGTTTATATTCCCCTGATGAAATTTCAAAGCACCAGGGTATTTTTGTGATGTAGCATGGTTCTAAAATGTTGTATTGTCATATTCCTTAAAGCCATGTGAATATTCCTCACGCCACCTACCAAAACCATTGTTCAAAAGGAAAAACTCTGAGGTGTTTTCTTTGTTACCTCTGTTGAATGGATTTTGTAGCAGAGGTTGTCAAACAAAAAAAAAAAGTACAATAACTGATGAGGAAAAAAATAACCATTTCTCATTAATTTTCCTGTGTCAATTATTAAGGTATTAACAAAACTAAATTATTCAAGAAGATAGTCACTAGTTAAACTCCTTATATTAGTTTAAATTCAGATAAACATCATGAGGAGATAAAACAAAATATAACAAAACTTCTAAATAATGCAGGAACCATGTAACCGGCTGCAGAGACTAATCTACAATAGTGAACAATATTAGTTATGCATATAATAGTTTTTCAGCTTCCAGAGGAACTGTTTGTCTACTGTTTACATAATTGAACCATTGAAATCTTAAATCTAGACAGTTTGGAAAAAACGTGACCGTTAGAAAACGAAAGCTTGTTTATCATTCTCATATTCACTATTGGCCAACTGTCAAGTTCAAAGAATAGCAATCACCATTTACAGGAAATTCAAGTACGTATAAACCTAAATACTCCTAGTCCCATGTAACCCCTTGTAAAGGAACAAGGAGCATTAGAGAGCATTAGAGAGCATTAGACAAACAAGCAGGGAGAAAATCAAGATTTTTTGGTCTAATATATTGTCCCGCTCATGAAAACAAGAAGAAAAAATACCTTCAAAAGTTGCAAAACAAACTCAACAGCTTCTCTAGGGCTTTTCTGGTCGGTGGCCCTGACCATAGCAACAGCATGAGGAATGGCCTATCAGAACCCCCAAAAAGGAAGAAAGAACCACACATGCGCACACAAGGAGAAATACAGCACTTTAGTATTCAAGTGACAGCCAAATGAAGTAAAAGATAAAGGTGTACAGAAATTGTCACTCAAACGAAGTAAAAATCAATGATCACCCAACAACCCTTGATTTCCAATATCTAGACGAGATTGAAGAAGAATTCATTCTATACAGTGATGCACCATTTTACTTCACATGTCACATTTAATTCAGACAATATTCACTTCTAAATATGCAGTCATGTTATTAATTATGGGGATGAGACGCAGGGACTACATTGTAATGTTATTAAGTAAGGGTACAAAACAGTAAACAAAATCTTTTGAAATCAGCAATGACCACACCACAGACCGACGAAAAAGTCCTTTCAGATAATTGGATCCAGATTCTGAAAATGCTCATAAAATAGGTCACTCTTTATTATGCATTGTTTGTATGTAGTTTGCATAAAAGACAATTCAAACTCTACATATAAAGGAATAGAATTGTAGGGACAGCAGCTGTAGAAAATATGCAACAATGTCCAACAATCTGGAAGAAAGAGAATGACAAAGCTTTCAAGATTATATGGATTTGAGAGTATCGGATTTAGTTGGAATTATGTATCAGCAATTTAATGATTCTCATAGTATTAGTATCCGGTTGTTTTGCATGAGTATTATCTGAATAACTGATGCCCACATAAGATCTCCACAAAAGGGTATGTAAGAAATTGTGACAATTTTATGGCTTCATATGGTTTATACAAGAACCATTTCAGAACTGTGGAAACTGGAAACCAAATAGGCCGTTCCACAACATATTACAAATCCTACCTCATTGCATTACCTCAAGAACAAAATACTCAGGAAAATCACGAAATTCATTTGGCCTGGTAAGAATATCAGAACAAGCAAGAGTCATAATAGGCGATCCAAGAGTAAACTCACTATAACAGAACTATTTTTTTATCTTACTTGGGGAGTCCGGTATCTGCATCAAACCTCTGACTTTTAAAAAATTTAATCAAATTAAGCAAACCAGCCCAATCAGTATCCTGCAGAAGAAAGTCAAATTCAACCAAAAGAATGAAGAACCTGCGTTACTTTACACAGGTTAAGTGACAAATTTATAGCTCCTGAATATCTACGTTCCACTGGATTGGAAAAATGAGAAACCACCATCTAACCTTCCAACATTGCATGGTCAATAAATAAGTAGAAAAATTGCTGTAAGACCAATTTAGATTTGAGGTTTCAGTTAGATGTTCAAGTCTGAAATAAAATAATTGCTATAATACCTCTGAGGCTGTTTTGGCCATTGCCAGTGCTGCTTCAATTCTTACTCTCCAGAAGGCCTTCATACCAAAGTTCAACTACTCACAATCCATTGCAAGTTTAAAACATAACAAATAAGAAATCTATCTCAAAAAGATTTATAACCTTGGGGTCTCTGAGGAAATTGTTAAGAGCATTAACAACGGAAAAAGATGGTTGAGGCAACATCTCTAATGTCCTGATTGCTTGTGCTTGAGCAATGACATCCTTGTCCTTCTCCAATTGATTGATCTGATAACGAAAGACAAATTGGAGTAAATATTTTGAATAATAAAGTTCCCCTAAAACCCCGCAAAAGCATCTTGAAAGACCTGAAATGCTAAACAGGCAAACATGTAGCCTGCCAATGAAAATATTATGATTAACAAAATTCAGTCTTACCCACATCTGAACAGGTTGATGAAAATGAATTTCAGCAAGGTATTCCATCTCAGGGTCTGCTCTCAACCATAACAAAGGAGATTCCACACTGTCAAGAGACAATATAGTGCATTCAAGCAAATGATAAGCAGATTGACTATAAGCAAATGATAAGCAAATTATAAACCTAGAGCGAACGTCGAGTGCAGGTATATCAGCATTGTCATCAGAACCATCAGCTTTCGATCCCTTTTTAGTTTTCTGGAGGCGCCTAGCAGCAAGTTTGGAGTGGCATTGTATTTCTAGTAGCTGCCAGGACTCTCCAGTCATTGGAAGAACTGGATGATCAAACACACCATCAAGCTCATAAATCCTGATACTCATCATACCAGGCCATCCAGCATCACTGTCCCGATTTTCTACACTTGTGGCTGGTGTAACTGTGCATTCCCGTGACACCGCCATCTCAACCATATTTTTCCGCTTGTTGTACGAAAATCCCATTCTGATATTATATACAAACCAAGATAAGCAAAATAAGTAGATACATAGGAGCATAAAAATGGTATATTGTTTACCTCAGCAGGGGACAACCACATGATTCGACCCACCGAGGAAAGAACTCTTTGAGAAATGGCCGCTCAAGGTTTCCAATCTTATTGGCCAATTGACGAAACTGCATCTCAAAATATAGAAAATTTTGACATTAGACATGTCATTCTCATTCAGCATGTCCGTGTACCCAAATTTTTTTTTTAAATCATGAAAAATTAATAATAATATAATTTTAGATCTAATTCCTGCTCGTTTGTTGTATCATTGATATTAGAAGTATGAACAAAATTCCAGAGGATTCCCCCATTAGTAGCTAATCAAAACATCCCAATTGTTCACACGCACACACCAATTTCATAACATCCAGCAGATAATGAACTTCAAGAGGCAGCTTAATTTAGCCACATCTAACCTCCCCACCACTTCAAATGATTGTCTTCATATATTTTCTGGTTTCTTTCTCACCAGATTTCTCATATAATTGCTTTCACCATGTTCAGCCATATCAAGTTAGCTTTTGGGTATGATACCACAATGAAGTTGAAGTAGTCTATCCTTAGCATGATTATAGAAGAAAAAGAACAGCCAGGAATTCTGAACAACACCACAAATTGGTGTTGTGGGGCCACGGTAGACAATCTTCTCTTAAGTTTCTCAGTTGAATTCAATTCACCATTTTGTTAAGTTCATAATAAGATAACGACCTTTTTTCAGTTTTTGGGCTTTGAGACTTCCAACATACTTTCAACCAAAGCTTTAGAGATGTTTGGGACACTGATTTGATTATCATAGTTCGTGATTATTATAGTTTATGTTTGGGTGCAGACTATTGTAGTCTAGGTTGTAATAGTTTGCGTTTGGGGTGCAAAATATTTTTGTTTGGATAGGAAGTAGTAAACTCTATAGCAAAGAAAAAAAAGATGATGAATGGTTAATAGTAAATACTGTAGCAAAAAAGGTTTTGAAACAGTATCTACTATACTTAATTGTAAGTTATAGATGGTTGTAAACACCACTATTATATTTGGTGCCCCAAACATAGAGTGGGCACTCACTTCACCAACTTCAAATTGGTGCCCCAAACGCCCCCTTAAACATTCATGGAGAATAGTTGGAAGTTTTTACCAGAGTCAGGAAATTGCCTGAAGACCATACCAACATCTTAACCCATACTGGCAAGAGCAAAACAAACGCTCCTGCATTCCCATTTCAGGCATAGAAGGCACCAGGTAGCCTGCAACACCACTGTACTGTACTCCGAATTTTCTGAATTCTTTTGGCTGTGTCAATCCCCTTCCCTCCCATAGCACCCTGAAGGACCAAAGCCCAGATAGTAACCTCACTTTCTGAGAACTCTTCCTTCCCAAATAGCCTCCACCTCCAGTTACATTCCTTCTATAAGTTCCGCCTACTCCTTGTCCATAAAGACTAAGAACTCCAGTTAGAGTTAGATCTCTTCAATTCCATTATTCAGTAAGTTTCTCATAACCATTATCAACCAAGTGAATGCAACACACCACAAATATATTTAAGCAAGCCACGCTGAAAATTCTTTGACACAAACACTTTAGAGATGCCTCCGTTGCAAAAATATCTTTTAAGAAACTGTAAAGGTTTTCTTTGACAAAAATTTAAAATCCATATCCAAGAAACTGATTTTAATTGACCAATATCCTTGACAACAATTTTCATTTGCTTATATATGTATTTTGAGCAAAATCCTTGAGAATTAACTTTGTCCATAATTCTCCTAATCCATTCAAGAACCTCTAAGCCACTGACAACTTGGGGTTTGTTTGGTAGGCAATTCAAATTCTGTTTTATGTTTTTCAAACTCACTTACTTCCGCGAATATGCATTTGGTAAGCAATCTGAATTTTTTTTTCGAAAACTATTCTCGAATTCTGTAACTAAAACAATGCAAATTATAATATTTTCACGTTTTCTGTCCATCCAGATTTTGAATTCGAAAAGATAAAAACAATAACAAATATAGTATTTAATGCTATAAATTCAATTATTTTTGTAAAATTAAAATACGTATTATATAATATATGATATATGATATGATATTAAAAAATAATTATTATACAAAAATTTTAACAAAAAACAAGTTCGTAAATTAATTAGTGATAGTTTATATTCAACCTAATATTTAGTGAGTAACTATAATTAGTTTTATGATTTATAAATATATCATCAAACACATTTTGAAAAATTATTTAAATTGAAATTTAATTTTTGAATCGGCTATCAAACTCATATCTAAAAACATAAAATACAACTTTGTTTTATTTGAATCCCCTGTTTTCAGAATTATATTTTTATATTGCCTACCAAACATTTTCAAAATGAAGTTAACCACTCCTCTCATTATGTATTCTATAATAATTTTCCCTCATCGATTTTTCAATCGATCATCGTCTTATACAAAATCAAATGATTATATCATGTCAAAGATTATTGGCTTGTTCTAATTGTCAAACAATAGTTTCTTGAAACAATTAAAAAGGAGAAAATTACACTTTTGGTCCTGGTCTCCCTAAGGCTTGGTTTAGGTTGCATTTAGGTTTCTAAGCTTTCTATCTTGACAATTTTACCTCAAGGTTAGCATATGGTAGCATTCTTCGTCCTCTGTCAGTTTTTATGTTAATTACTAACAGAAAGCTAACATGGAAGCTATCTTTTATTTCTCCTTTTTCCCTCTTCTCCTTCAATTTTACCCCAAGGTTAGCATTTGGTAACATCCACCATTAACAGTGAAGGAAAAAGGTGGACGGAGAAGAGGGAGAAAGAAGGATAAATAAAATGAAATTAATGTTTTGTTAAAGTTTAATAATTAAAATATATGAAAATATTTTTTTTTTCTTTAGCAAAAAAAAAAAATAGGTGATCAGTCTTTCTTTCGTAATAAACAAAGAAATTGACAGATGGACCAATACTACTACCCATGAAAACTTCAGGAGTAAAATCTTTTTTTTCTTACAAAAACGACTTTCATTAAGAAAAAATGAAAATACACACACGTGCGCACACACACACAAAAAAATAAAAATAATAATAATAATAATAATAATAAATAAATAAATAAATAAAAGGAAAAAACTACCCATAAAAACACCTCCCCTAACGGAAGGGACTCCAACTTCAGGTGTAAAATTGTTGACTATGAAACACAAGAACCCAGATGCAATCTAAACCAAACCTCATGCAAATATAAATTCCACAATCTTACAATCACTGCCTTGAACAAATAACTAAATGGATGCTGCAAAACAAAAGGCCCTCATAAAGAATCATCATAGAAGAAAATCAGTACCTCTTTCGTGCTAAGTGAGTGTGACGTAGAGGTAGTATCTTTAGCACGAGAAACAATATTTTGTAGAATCTGGCAGAGTAGAATAAAACATAAATCAACATAAAGATTATTTCTTTTATGATAAACATAACTTTCATTATGAAGGGAGAAAATACAAAAGGAGGGGAAGATGAGATATCCCCACACACCAATAGTTATAAAAAAAAAAAAAAAAAAAAAAAAAAAAACCAAACCAAAAAAAAAAAAAAAACAAACAAAAACAACACCAAGAAGAAAAAAAAAAAAAAAAAAAAAAAAAAAAACCAAACCAAAAAAAAAAAAAAAACAAACAAAAACAACACCAAGAAGAAAAAAAAAAAAAAAAAAAAAAAAAAAAACCAAACCAAAAAAAAAAAAAAAACAAACAAAAACAACACCAAGAAGAAAAAAAAAAAAAAAAAAAAAAAAAAAAACCAAACCAAAAAAAAAAAAAAAACAAACAAAAACAACACCAAGAAGAAAAAAAAAAAAAAAAAAAAAAAAAAAAAAAAAAAAGATGCCCAGCTGATGTAAATATGAGCTTGCCTATAATTACAATAATAATAAATAAGGAATGGAGTAGAAGACTAGGTAGAAGCAAAAGGAGTAACCAAATCTCCAAAAAAAAAAAATTCCATGTTAGTTTCTTGGCCACAAAAAATTCTAGAACTTCTTTCAAACCATAGTCTCAAAAGAGGACAAAGACAGGACCATAGAATCATATAAAGATCAAGAAAGAAACTTATCTTCTATAAATAGTAGGTCTTTCTAGCACAATGTGTACTCAAACATACAAGGAAAATTAATTGACAAAATTGAGCCACATAACATATGTAACACCGGGATGCACTACGACTCAACAAGAAGCAAGAGAAGAGTTCGCTATGACTGGAGAAAGTTAAATGGTCAGAAAGTGGGAAAAACCATCAAAATATATCAAGGGGAACTTGGACTGGTTAGGGCCAGGGGCTGGCTTTTGGCCCAAGGCCCTGAGCTAAAGTCCCCAAGGGAAACGAATATTCTAGTCTTCTGATATTGGGGCACGTAAGAATCTCCCTGTGTACTAATGTGGTAGACCAAATCCATAAATGTTATAGGGAAAAAATGGAGAAGAAAACACTTCTATTTTATCCAGCCAAAAGAAGTTTACATGCAAACCAATGGCACAATCTATAATCATCCTTCATCCTTGTACTTAATATCCTCATAATTTTCATGAACCAACCATTACCTTGCGAAAAGACTCAGGCCCCATCTGCTTTTCCAACATTTGAAGGATTGCCACCTTTTTTAAAATAAAAAGAAGTCCTTAGAAAGTTGAATGAGAAGTAAAAATCTAACTAAACAAAGTGAACTTACAGACTTCCATGATCTTATTTTTCCGTATATACCAATATGTTGGGTCCCATATAAATCTTTGCAAGCAGAAGAGGAACTCAAGGTGGTCAAACCACTATCATCTGCTCTACAAACAGCACAATTGGCCTGCATAACAGAGTTTTCTCAATGAGAAATATTTTTTACAAGAAACTCATTGGCAGGATTTAACCAGAGGACTAATTACAAATGGCATCAGTGGTAGGATTAATACATTAAATATAAGACCAAGTACATGATTCTAATTGCTAAATGGGCAAGGTACAGAGATACAAAGTGCAATTATCACTCATTTTATGCTTAGTGACACCAGAAATAGTAAAACTACTTTGAATGACCAACAGAGAGAAAAGTAACTCCAAGCCCTCAAAGAACAAAAGAAGGAAAGAAAAGATGAAGAAATTCCATACAGAATAACTGCAAGCAACCAAGAACATGTTGAAGCAAACCTTGTATCTCTGGTAGCGTGCTTCATTATTTCCCAAGTTCTTCTTGATAAATAAATCAGTCAAGAAACCAGCAAGACCATCCAACAACCACTCTAGCAATAGGAATCACACGTCTGATCAAAAAATGATGAATGAAGATGAAACAGTAAATTGTAATGAGAACATATGATAACCATTTACCGTCATTTGGGGCTTCAGGCGTAATATAAATGCCAAACCACTGTTTTGCCAGAGCATAAGCAAGTTTAATCCTAGTATCTATGGTCTGTGAAAAAGAACATTGACCAATACACATAATTATTAGAGAAGCAAACCAAACGAGATTTTAGCATTCAAGTCGTTTGTCATTTCTCTCAGTTTCTTACTTATACATATTACTATATATATATATATATTATTATTATTAAAAAGGAAAAAAAATTATTTACACGTGCACTGTGGAGCCAGACACCTTACCAACAAAAGTTGGTGGTTACTTGGACAGACTCAAACCAGACAAAACCAAAGAGAGAGAGATTGGTGCTTCACTTCTATTTTCCTTTTTTTGACTTTTTTATATTAAGAGATTTTCATTTGGACCAACTTGTGCTAACTCGACAAATCTAATACGATAGTCACCAAACCCTACATTATTTGGCTGCCTAAGAAATTCATAAAATTTTAACATCCTAATTAGGTAGTCACCATAGTTTGAACTTATCTAAGTCCCTTCACTACATCACTCTTTCCCCAGCCCTAATAACCACCAGGTTAACCCATGATGGTTGCATTGGTACTTCATTGATTGTGGAAATTTGCAAGCACTAGGGTATTGCATGTGTGGGCCCCCATACTGATGCATTTCCGCCATCGATACACAACAAAAATTTCATGATTCAAGCATATAATATATACACACACACACACGAAATTCAATGTCAACCTACAACAGATATAAACTTCAAAACAAATGGATTGCTGAGCCCATGCTATACAGGCCCTATAAATAAACAAACCTGATCGATGATTTTCTCATCAAACAAAAGATGAGAACTAAATATACACATGGAAACTCCCAAACATGCTGATGATACTGCAATCTCCGGCTCTATGAAGATTTGTTTGTATGACCCAAATGGGAAGTCCACCGAAAGGTAATCCTTATAGCAGCTATGCAAAGTAAATTTCAAAGTAAGAAATAATTTACAAGTATAGAACTTGTGCTGTGTAACCATTTCCACAGCATTCAAAAAATTGAGAAACAAACCTGAATGCACTATGAAAAAATTCCACCGTATGCTTAAGCTTTAAAGAGTTAACGGGCGAGCACATGTGTGATATAAGTCCATTTTGATGATCAGCAAGGATTTCAAACGGTCCAACAGCAAGTGATATCCAATGTGCATTGACGGGGATGTCTACTCGATACACATAAGTTTTGCAGGGAGGATTGTCCTTGCTCAAGACCTGAAAGGAATGGTGATACATGGAAAGTCAAAACATTCCAAATGCTTGAAGCTGATTTGATATGTAAGAGAAACTTGATATATATAAATTTAAAAGTCAAGAGCTCCCTGCTTATGAAATGCAAATAAGAAACAAGATTGCCCAGGACAAGAAAACATATATGCATAGCCGGATTAGAGGCACCTTGCAGCAAGAAGTAATATGATGCCTCTAATCAAACTATGAATTTCAAGATTTCTATTTGAGGGGATATTCATACTGATATGCCTCTTAGATAAGCAAAATGCAATCAAGAGGAAGACAACTAGAACCAGATCCCCCATGGTTGTACAAGACCAATAAATCCACATGCGTGTGTGCAGCTCATCTTAATGTTAGTTACATTGATTTATTCACTGGATACATTAAACATTGCATGGCCAATCTAAGCATAGCATAGTGGGATAAGTCACCTATTACCATTCGAAATATCAATGGTTTGATTACCCACCCCACCATAACGGTTAAACTCAAGACAAAATGAACATGCTTGCAGCTCATCTTAATGTTAATCACATTGATTTATTTTCGAGGTATATTTCTAATATTCAAGTTGTGCACAAATATCCACTCAAATCTCAAAATTAGTTACAATGAGTTTTTTCTTAATTAAAGGCCAAGCTTTCATTGAGATAAAATAACATAATGTATGGGAATACAAAAACGAAACATTCAAGAGGAGCCCCACTAATCTAAGAAGTGGCTCCGGTCAAGCAAGATAAGATCTAAAAAATAATTACAAAAAACTGTACACACACAGGTCCAAAGAGAGGCATGATACTAAACAAGGACCAAACCTCCCTCCGGTCTTTCAACCCCTCTAAAAATCAGGTCAAGGTTGGTACATGAAAAACATTTCACAAGTTAACAACTAATAACATTTTCCACCAATTCATATGGATAAACAAGCCACATAAGAATCTTGCACAGAACATGTGCCTGTCCTGCGTCCTCTCCACTTGTAAAACAAAAATCCTAAGCAAAAATCATGAAACCACCTTTACAAGATAAAAAAAACGGAGTATGGGAGATGATGGATAGGAGATTTTGGATGAGTATTTGAGATAATCGTCTGAATGAAAAATAATATTTAAACATACAATAGTTCTGTAGTCCAGACCATTTGAAAGCACAGTACATAGTTTCAATTCTTTTGAGGTCGTTAGGTAAACATCTACATAAACGGAATCCTCCCTGAAAGAGTGCATACATTAATATAAATTCAAAATTTATAGTTCAGTATTAACTTAACAATTTTTCATTTGTTAAATAAGGTAGCAAAACCTGGTTTTGCCTTGACCTAGCTAGGACAAATAATATCATAACTAATAATATTCTCGTACAATATGGGAAGGAAATATATTTTGAAGCAGAGCATATAAGATATGATCTTAAGGTCCTTGTGTTTAAAAATCATAGAATTAACTGCGTTCAAGCAGAATATTGCTCCAGGTGAGTCCTTTTGCCCAACCCTTAGTTTACAACATAAGAAAAGGGTAGGTTCAATCCCAGAGATAAGTGCGGCGAACGTGGATTGAACACATGACCTTCAGATCTTCACTGATAGCATTATCTTCTTCTTGAAAAGGTTTGCTTATAGTTCATAACCATAAATTATTTCATCATTCAAAAAAGAAAGGCTTCCAGTCCTCAAATTTTTCCACAAGAACGTGCACATTAAAAGATTCATTTAAAAAAGAAGGACTGAATAGCTTGAACGAGTGATCTTTACTCACTAGTCCCTGTTCTAGATAACACTTGGAAAAACATTTTGATGGATTTTGTCCTTATCTCTCACAATCATAAAAGAGGAGTTAATTTTGTATTCATGATTTGGATAAATTTAGCAAGATGTCTCATTTTATCCTCGGTATGTAGATGATGTAGCCTAATTGCTAAAAGAGAGGGAAATCTCCAAGAAACCAACAAAGTCTTTATTATGAATGAGAAGCTATGTAATACTAGGGGAACTCTCAATTTATAGAGAATTACAAGAATCCCGAAAGGATAACTAAAAAAGGTTAAACTCTCAATTTTATCCTTGATTAATAACACTTTAATTACCAAATTAGTTTTTAACCTCTTTTAGTTATCCGTTTAGGATTCTTATAATTCTCTATAAATTGAGAGTTCCCCCTTGCCATTACATAGCTTCTCGTTCATAATAAAGACTTTGTTGGTTTCTTGGAGATTTCCCTCTCTTTTAGTAATTAGGCTACATCAATTTGGTATTAGAGCATCCGTTTGGGCCAAGCTGACTGCTGCCAGTGGAAGTCTGGGAAACTCTTGCCAACGCTAATTGCAAAAGGGAGCTTAGTGAGTTCTGCTCGTTGCCAAACAACACACACCTAACTAGGGGGAACCCTTTAAATTCAAGAAGAACAAGAAGAAATTTGAAGAATCATCTAAGAATGGAATTTTATAGAAGATCTAATGCATTTTGGGACAGAAATAATTATTCGTGCTATGAAGAACGACCAAGAAAGTTCAAAACATGTTCGAGAAAATTCAAGAATCAGTTCTACAACAATTATGAGGTTGAAGCTTATTCAAGAACACCCAATTTGTACATTCATGAAGTTTTGGAGGATATGAAGAAAGAAAATCCAACGTTTGATGAGAAAGATGACTCAAAACGTGGATCGACTTTCAAAACAATGGCAAGAGTTTAAAAAAGAAATAATTCAAGAAAATCATGAATTCATCCAAATGGGCTATGAAATCGTGCAAGAAATGAATAGAAAAGAAAATCAATGCGAAGAAGAAGAGCACATGCGCGAAGAAGAAGGTGAGGAAAAATCGAGGAAGCCACACAAACTTCAAACATAGAGGAAAACATGTTCGAAACTCTAAGCGCTAAAGTGAAAATCATCGACAACGAGAAAAGAGGAACAACCAAATTGGCGACTCCAGACGAAGAAGGTGACACGACTCAATTTTAATGTGCAAATAGAGAGAAAAAAAAGAAAAAATACCCAATGAGGTGGGTGAAAGGAGAGTGATGGTAAACAAAAGCGATTCAGATGAAGAACATATGTTTAAAGAAGGAGAAGTAATCTGGGGCAGTTCGCACCATCGAGAGAGTTACAGTCAGCTATGAAGCAATGCGGAAGACAACATGTTTTGAATTGAAAAATTTTGGGTATTTCACCAACAAGACAAAGATGGTCGAACCAAGCGACTCAACGAACAAGGAAGAACAAGAAGATCGCGTAGCTGACGAAGGAAATCATAGGAAGCTTGTTGGCAATCCATTGGCAGTCCTCAACAAAATGAACCCACTTGCAGTCAGACACGAAAGAGAAGACGAAGCAGCTTCAGAGATCTTCGTGAAATTTGTTCCCAATTTTCCCTTTCTAACCCAACCTGAAAGACACAACACCAGAGTCGACCCCATTTTCACAATTATTCCACCCGTTTCTTTTTCCTTGACCCAACCCCAAAGATCCCATGCCTTTCTAATGAAATTTTAGGGTTTTCAGCCCATGATTTACACAATTGGACACAAAATCATTGCTCATCCCAGTTCGAATTTTAAGTCCATCATTTTTTAATGGCATTTGCAGTCCAACCCATATCTAAATAAAACTATTGAAATAATTGAAATCCAACCCAAATTGACTTTTCTTCATCTTGATAATTTTGCATTTTTTTACAACATAGCATTTTTTTAACAAATAAGTTCTTGGGTTCATTGGCTTGAATCATGAAATTTGGATATTATTGATGTTGGATGTTCAGAGTTGTTTCTGTTCCAATGGCTTACCTTTTTATTTTTACCTTTATTTTCGTTTTAAAACTCGAGGATAGAGCTTTTTTTGGGAGGGATTGAGTATGATGTAATAGGATTGGGATATTTTAGTAAAATCAAATTAATCTTGGTTAATCCTTGATTAATTACATTTTAATTACCAAATTAGGTTTTAACCTCTTTTAGTTATCCTTTTAGGATTCTTGTAATTCTCTATAAATATCCAATGTCATTAAGATAGTAGACATTATCTTTCAAGAGGTTATTCAACTTCATGAAATTCAATTAGTAATTTAGATAGAGACCCAAAATTTCTTAGTCACTTAGGAAAGGTTTTATGGAGAAAATTTAATACTATGAAGTAATGTATTGAAAGGAAACAAACTTTTCATTGATATAATAAAAATAGTCTAATGCTCAACTTAGAAGGCCAAAGAAGCAAATAAAAGACATCAAAACTAGAAGAATACAAACAATATCAAAATGAAAATAAAGAAGAAATAAAACTAATCAAAGAAAAGTGCTCCAATTCAAATTGATGTCTTGCACCAAAAAACTTGAAAATAACTTAGCTAGGGAACACCAAGTGGAAGCATTAGTACTTGTTATCTCCAAAAAGTGTCCAGATATAACCTACGTGAACAGGTGGGGCTATTTACTATGTATTTCCATTTATCATACTTCAAGAGGATGATGGTCTCCTTCCAGCCAAATTTTCATAACTCCATGAAGAAAAAATCAACAAAGAGATCAGCACTCAAGGTCATTTATACTACACAGTTCTCCATTCAACATTGAATCCAATCAAACTACTAGATGTTCCAAGTTTTCATCATTATGCCGACTACTGGACTACTGATTCAAAATTCAGCAATGAGCAAATGAACATTTAAAATCAGGTATTAATAAGGGTAAAAACTACCGAGAACAAATTTAGTTGTGATATCCTTATTAATACCTGATTTTAAACGTTCAACTAAGTTCATTAATAAACTGTTGAGCCAATCTTTGATGTGTTATGGAGGATTAAGATCTCAAAGAAAGTCGAGTTCTTTTCTTGACAAGTTTTGTTTGGGCATGTGAACATGACGGATAGGCTTATGAGAAAGATGTCTTCACTTATGGGCCCTCGGTGTTGCATCTTGTGTCGGAAGGCGAAGGAAATCCTGGATCACCTTCTCTAGGAGTGTCAGTTTGGAAGATCTGTGTGGAATGGCTTTTTTCAGGAGGTCAATTTTGCGCTTGTTTGCAAGAGGGTTGTTCGTTTGATGATCAAGGAGCTCCTCCTTCATTCGCCTTCTAAAGAGAAAGGTCGTTTTCTTTGGGACGCAGGGATTTGTGTGATTTTGTGGGATCTTTGGGGGAGAGAAACAACAGAGTATTTTGTTGTGTGGAAAGAGACTCTAATGAGATTTCATAATTCTCTTTGGGTTTCAGTATCGAAGATTTTTTGTAATTATTCTCTTGGTAACATTTACTTAGTTGGAAACACTTTCTCCAAGGGAAGTTTGGTGGGCTTGGTTTTTTTTGTATATGTCCTTGTATTCTTTCTTCTTTTTCTCAATAAAAGCAGTTATTTCTATTCTAAAAAACAAACAACAAAAAAAGAAAAAACAATTTCAGATTCCATAATTTATGTGGTTCTTTATCTAGGGACCCAGAGAATAGCTACTAAAGATCAATACAATAAACTTCTCAAGGAAAAAGATCGTGCCTTAACAACCATGGTTGATTTAAGTAATTTGAGATTCCACAACTTCGTTCTTTATCTAGGGAATGAGAAAATAGCTACTGGAGATCAATACAATAAACTTCAAGGAATGAGATCGTGCCTTTTTTTCTCTTTTCTTTCTTCTTTTTCTTTTTTTTTTGGATATTTATGAGTGTTCAGGCTAGCTTATGCACCTCAACTAATCTCACGAGACGACCTGCATGACCCTACAACATTTTGGAGCAAGAAAATTCGTAGGAAATTGAATCCTAGGTAGGTAGCCACCATGGATTGAACATGTTCTCTCTAAGTCCTTTATTAAATTCATCGCCTTTTTTTACCACCAGGCCAATCCATGAAGGTCAAAGATCGTGCCTTATTAGATAGTCTAGAAAAGCTGCTAGAAACCAATTACAAAGATGCCTTGAATACATCTTGAACCAATGGGGATATTTTCACAGCCACATACAGTGCACAATTAGTGATGGCAACCTACGTCCTTTTGGTTTGATCAATGGACGGGTAATGAATCTCTCAAAAATAGATTCCCCAAGCTTTTTGCTATATCGGAGTCTAGATTTGCCCCTATATCAGATGTTTGGAGCACAGAAAACAGCTCATGGATTTTGAATACTAGAAGGAATCTTAAAGATGATGAAATCAATGAATGGATCTCCTTCACACAGCTCTATCCCAACATTCATCTCTCACAACAGCCTAATCACTGTAGACGGAAGTTAGATAATAGTGGTGTCTTCTCCACAAAAGCATTGCTCCCTCCCTTAATACTGATTTTTAAAGGAAATTGTGGAGATTCCATTGCCCAAAGAGAGTAAAAGTTCTCATTTGGGAAATTATCCTCTTGTCTCAACACTATGGATTAGCTCCAAAAGAGATGTCTATGGATAAGCCTCTCTCCCTCTTGCCGCTGCCTCTGTCAGAATGATCATGAATCTCAAAGTCACATTTTCATCCACTGCCTTTTTTACCTCATGAGGGCCCTTTTTTACCTCTTTGAATTATTTCATTAAGAAAATGAAGTTGTTTCTTATCCAAAAAAAAGTATACAATAAGGAAGCAAAATATGGTATGCATTACTCAATAAAATTGCTTTCCATCACAGAACTGATAAACAAACATCTCATTTCAAAGTATTTCTCACCTGATACAACAGAATTCCATTACTGACAGCCACAAGATTTTGAGAGACAGTAAACTCGAGGTCATACCTGAACATGTGATAGCATAGAGAACATAAATGGATTGTGAAAAGTTAAAATTCTCACAAGATAACCCAGTCAGATCATGGTATCCTTACTTGCATCGTTGTAGGCCATCATCCATACAAGGGAACCAGCACCTTGCACGCCTTATTTGGTTGTCAGTGTGAGCCATGTGGTTATAGAAGTGAATACCTACCTCTGATTTCTCTACCCAGTAATTAATACGAACCAGCCGTATATTCTGTATCAAACATTGTCCTTTATGAGAAGCCACAAAAGAAGTAATAAACCTCAACACAGAACACAAAATGCTACGTGTAAGATTCCATAAACATGACTTATGATAAAACTTCAGTACCTTCAGAAACAATTACATATCAATAAGAGAATCTTCTTCCTCGGTTCTCACAAAGTATGCAAACTTACGTTTATTATATCTGCCTAACTTGGTTTGTGATATGCACGCAGCTTTTTCTGGAAAGAATGACTTGTTCCCAACTTGAAACTAATCTACTTATTCACATGCAATATTTTTCACCTTAACCTCAAATCTCTCAGTTTCCACAGTTTGAACTAAGCAAGAATTATACTGATTTCTTTCCACTCGTAAGACAAATGGATGCTTAACCAAAAATAACTTCTTCATTTCCAAATCTACCACCTACTAAAGGGATTATCAGTTCTGCTCATTACATCTAGATGCTTCAAAATACTTACCAAGCTAACAAGCTATAGGAACTGAATGAACAATAAATTTAACCAGACCATTTCCAAGGAGAGCCAAGTAATATATCATGTATAATATACTCATAATAACAATATTTGCATAGCATAATACACAGAATAACAAACAACTTGATTGAAGATCACCACATTTAGCAACCACGTGCATATTCTCCCACATATATATTACTGACATCACAATAATAACTAACAGCTACAACCTGCTTGTCCTCCTCCGCAGGTTGCACTCCATTCTCCAGAAATGGCTGGTCTTGCTGCTCACTTCCGCTCTTGAAAGCCTTGCAGCAGTTTATCAACAAATTAGGAACCAATTCTTTCTCGATT
Source organism: Citrullus colocynthis (assembly GCA_031780015.1). NCBI lineage: Eukaryota > Viridiplantae > Streptophyta > Magnoliopsida > Cucurbitales > Cucurbitaceae > Citrullus > Citrullus colocynthis. The sequence goes on along the minus strand of QLSR01000118.1, from coordinate 391,173 downwards.
GAAGACAAATAAATTGACCCCGCAGCATCTGCAGCAGAGCTCGGCGACGACACTGCTTTAAAACTCTTCTCACTTTCCACATGTTGAGGCCGCGGATAATACTCGAATTCAGTAGGGTCACCATCCACTGAAACACTCCCAATCCCAAGATTCTCCGCGTGCAACCCAACTATGCCAATATCAGGAACCGCAATTTCCAACTCGGTGAACCTAAAATCCAGCAACAAGAACTGTGAGTATCAGATTCAGCAAAACAAATTTCGTGAAGCATCATAAAACATAAGTAGAAATTAAACAAAAGCACGATTCCACAAAGAAAGAACGCAAATGGGAAGAGTGGCAGAGGGAGTAGCGATCATAATTGAAGGAGGTAGAGCTAAGACGAACCCATAAACGCGACGTTTGTCAATGTCGATGGAAAGGCAAAGCTTCTGGTGACGAACTACAGCTCCGGAGTTGTCAGGTGGCTTCGCGTCGTCGGTGTTCTTGGGCTTGCGAGGCTTGGCCATAGCAAGCACATAGCCAGAGCGGGGGAGTAGGAGCAAAGCAACGCGATCCAAATCCGAAGGTGCACAAGGGATTTATATACCCGAGATCGACCAGCTCTTTTATAGGGGATGGGTTTTCGCTTCCCAACGATGTGCCCTATTTTAGTTCTCCTAGTCCTTGTAATCCCAACCGTACATTTATCGACTGATCTAATCCAACGATCCCCGTAGATTGGAAACTATAAAGGCAATTTGATTTTCGTTAGTTAAAATCAATCTAGTTCGGCCGCGCTAGGATGTTATAAAAAACAGTTATATAAAGACGAATGTAATGATAAATTACAACATGAGCGTAAATTAGCTCCTAAGATATTTGTCTTTAACTACATTGAAGTTTGTCATTTAGCAAATTCATTAAGCAACCCCTTCTATTAAAATTAATTAATATGTGTGAATATTTAAGGTTTTAACCTCCCCTATCTCGTTCTCTCTGTTCCCTCTTTCTTTCCACTCCTCACAAGCAAGCTCTTCATCAATGGTGGATTTAGAAACCCACAGTCGGCAACACCCATTAATCTCCAAAGACACAACTCTCCAGGCCCATTTTCTTGGCCCAATCTTTTTCCCCGAGCTTCAAATGCCGCCATTCCTGGATCACCATTGCACCTCTCTCCGTTTCCCATCTCAGTGTCTACGTCTCTATAGCTCAGACCCGGATTCAAGTATCAGCGGCGTTGCCATAAGCTCACTCTGAGTGGCTCAGAGAGATGAAGATGAGGATTTCAGCCGTTGCCGCAGCCGACGAAGGGTTCAGTGGGGGCGTGGCGGATGAAGAATTTGAGATTTAGTATCAGGAGCCACAGGAGCCACTGAAGAGCTATTTGGGCAAGTTTAGGAGGAATTGGGCTCAGCATTTTGGGTTTTTGATCTTCATCTATGCCTTTATGATTTCTTCCTCGGTTGTTCTTCTCTCTTCTTGATTTTTTTTTTCCCCTCGTTTTGGTGAAAATGGGAAAATTAGCCATTTTTGGATTGCGATCGTTCATTTTTGGCGTGGCGGATGAGGAATTTATAAGATCGGGAAGAGAAATAGAATGACATAGGATAAAAGGAGGAAGAACGAGAGTGGGAGGAAGAAACCATAAATATAAATTAATTTTAATAGAAGGAGTTTATTGCCACCACTAAGAAACTATACAAGGATAATTGATGGTGCAATTGTAACCAATTAAATAGTTTAGGGTGGTTTTCGCAATTTTCTCATTTAATTCTTTTAAAATTTTATTAAAAATCATATATCTTCTTCTAAAGATTGAATTTCCCCCTTTTTAAAAATTTCATATCGTTATTTTGTTTCATTTTTTTCCTTTATTTTATTTTTCGATATTTTTTTATCTCGTTTTGATTTTAAAATCTCATATCTTCTAATCTTCACGCCATTGTCAAATTGCTACCATCTGAGTTTCTTTTCCCTCTCATTTCTCTCAAATAGCCATTCCATTCTCCAAATTTTGTATTAGATCTCACATTTTCGCCAACTTTTGTTGCATTGTAAAACTTAATCTCAGACACAGCAGAGGAAACAAGATCCCTAAGGTTTACACTGTAATTATTTTTTTTTTTTGTTCTGTCATATTAGTCTTGAAGAATATGTCAACCATTCATTTTAAATGTTTAATTACATTTTAGTTTTTTAGGAAGTTGGATAGTATCTTAGTTGAATCAAATCTTATTTTCTTTAAATACAATATATTTTAAATACCGATAAAATCTAGGCGGTTATGATTTTAAAAAATATGCATTGTTGGAATCATTACTTATAGATAATATTTGAAATATTTCTGTAATTTAATAATTATTAATTAATTTAAATTCAAACTTGTTTTACTATTTTTCCTAACCTAAATGTGAAAATTAAAAAAAAGGCTATTTCTCTCGTTAGCCCACAAAAATTTGTCCAACCCAACCTGGCGATGCTGCAACCGCGAACCCGTTTTAGTATGGGCCGAGTGGAATCTCAGTGGCCCAAATCGTCCATGCGTATTCCTTAACTTTTTTGGGATTTTTTTTTTTTTTTTTAATTTTAAGTATTGCATATGCCAATTTTTGATTTAATTAGATTGATGTCAGCAAAAGCTGGAGAGTTAAACTTTTATTTTAAAGTTAAAATAAAAATATATATATATATAACAATAATAATAATAACTACTGCCTACCGAATTAACTCATATTTGACTAATTGAGCTAGTTGAACTAACATAAAACGTATACTATTCACTTCGAAACTAAAAGTTAAAGTCTCCACTCCATATATTGTCAAATAATAAAAAGAAAATAATTAACTCATATTTAAACTTTATGAAAACTTTGATTATAGGCATTAAAATCGACTTGTAAATCCCTACAAATCAAAATGTAATATTTTGAAACCTATAAATCAAACGGAATTATACTTAAAATTTATAGGCAAAAGTATAAAATTTTGAAATTGATGTATTAAATTAGAAACTAAATTTAAATCTTAAAATTGAAAATGTAATAATTTGAAATTAAATAGAGAATCTTTTCAAACAAAAAAAAAAAGATAAAATAATAAATAAATAGTGGGACGGGACAATGAAAAGTTGAAAACACATGAGAATGTAAAAAACCAAAATAGTCATTTTTCGTTGTCTTTTTAAAATCGTATATATATCTACTTTTATTTTTATTTTTATTTTTATTTTGTGGTCTCAATCCTATAGGATTTAATTCTCATCCCATATATTTGTTATATCCAATAATACTAATAATCGTCATTTAGAGGTCGAAGTTTTTCATGGTCTTAAGATGATTTTATTAACGGTATAATTAAAAGTTTGAAATTTTCGATTGATCAACCCATAGTTTGTTAAAAAATTAGTACTCAATAAAGCCTATGATTTAACGTTATTCTTAATATTTGTGATCGAAACAAAGTTTTGCATTATGTTCAACTCATAGTTCATTCTCACTCTCATTCAACTTAAAATTTTTCACTTTTTGCATCTATTTTCACCAATTTCGAGGATATAGAACTCTAGAGCTGATGTGCGTATTTTGGTACAAACGGAAGGAAGTTCGACGACATGTCGTGGTGGCTGACAAGGAATGAAATTGACGGTTGACAGTTCTGTTACCACACTAATAAACACATCCTTCAACCTTGGCCAACTCTTATGCATCATTAAATTTGGTAGGGTTTTGAGCAAAAACTATAGGAATTTCAATACTCCACTAATATATATATATATTCACACTAATTAACTATCATGGATAATTGGACCAAGAATCACACGCTCAAAAGGGCAAACAAAGGGTAAAATCATAACAATGACAATCATGTGAGGGCTAGAGGAGTGTAAAAAAACGTGTCAATGGGTTGAGTTGGAGGAAGAGACTAAGGAAAGGAAAGGCGTTGGACCATAAATGGCCCACCTAGCCCACTGGCTGAGGTAGGGGTGTTCGCGGTTCGGTTTCGTTCAGTTTTGGGCTAAACCGAACCGAACCGCATGTCCAGTTCAGACCGAATTGAACCGAACCACATAAATCGGTTTACTGAAACCAAACCGAACCGCATGTCTGATCAATCAATTTATACAATACCTTTAGGCGCGCCGCCGAAGAGAGATGAAGACGTCGAAACATGGGACTTGGCGACGAGAGATTGAAGTTGAAAGGTTGGGAAACTGTGGAGTGATTGAAGTTGAAGGGGAACTATGATGAACTCTGAAGCGTGAAGAAGAAGGGTCGGGAAATTGAAAGAAAAAATAAAAGGAAAACCTATAACTAAAAGCAACTGGGCGGGCCAGCGTTGGGCATGGGCCTAAAGGAAAAAGCCAAAAAGATTTAGGAAAAATAAAAAGAAAAAGAAAAAAAAAGGAAAAAATAAAAATAAAATGCAGTTCGGTTCGGTTTTGGGTTCGGTTTCAAAACTATAAACCGAACCGAACCGTATAAAAAACGGTTTCAACATTGTAGTAACCGAACCAAACCACATACAATCGGTTTCGGTTCGGTTCGGTTTCAAATGCGGTTCGGTTTTGGCGGTTTGAACGAACACCCCTAGGCTAAGGTGAGCCTCTTACTATCCCTAAAGGTCCACTTGTTGTGGGTCATGATCCAAGCCCCTTGGTGGATCTGAATTTGCATTCCTTAATCTCTCTTAAATTCGGAACTCTAGGTCCAACCACTATAATTAAATAGGGGGTCATAAGCGCATCATCCAAGGTAAATTCTTCTACCTATTTCTAGCTTGTTTTGACACTTTGTTAAATTCTAACTTAAGCATTGAAGGTTTTGTAGCAGACACTACATTAGCGTTTTTTTGTTTTTGTCTTGTAAGTCGTATCTTTTTCTCCAAAATTATAAATTTACCTTTGAAGATATGTGAAAGAGAAGCAAATTTTTCTATTCGAATTTTATCATCAACGCTAACTCAATTTAGTTCTCGTAAAAATAGTGTGGAGGTACCACCTAACATAAAAGAAGTATGGTACCGTTTTACTAAATTCTTTCCTAAAAATTACAAGTCGTTTTACAACTTGCTCCATGGACACTAGATTTTTTCCACTATAAAAGTCAGCATCTTCCTTTAGATGCATTTCATGCTTTTTTCCCTTGTCCTTTTTGTGTTTTATTTTATGGCAATTTTGTTTGACTTTGTTGGAAAATAACAGCTCTTGCATGTAATCTTTTTTTTTTTTTTTGAAAAAAGTATGTGTAATAATCTTAAATATAATGCATGCCTTGATTCCCAAATATGATCACTCTTTAGTTTTGATTTTTTATTTTGGGTTTACATTGTTACAAAAATTGAAGGCAAGTTTGAAAAAAAAAATTATCAAAACAAAAAATTGAAATGTCTTGACTAACAACTCAAATATTTAATTAAAAAGATGGTAAAAACCATAAAAATATATATATAAATTTAAAAAACTAAGGAATGGTTTTGTTTAACTTAAAAAATAAATGTTTTTCAAAATTCATTCTTATTAACATTTTTTATAAGAACCGTTTAAAACAAAAGACACTAAAGGTTACCAAACACTTTATTTCTTTTAAAATGACTTATTTTTTAAATTAAACACTTGAAAATTTATTCCAAACACACCTTAAAAACTAAAAATGAAATAAGTATTATCAATTAGGACTTTAATTTGTTAGGTTACAAAAACATTTGTGATCCATGAATTTTTATGGTAGTAACAATTTAATCTATTCACAAACTTTTTATGGGAAATTATCAATCCATAAACATTAATAATTTGCAACAATTTAGTATGTTTCTTGTTGACACGGAAAACTTGTAAGTATTTGTCATCATGGGATTGTGTCCATCAGCCTACTTTTCCTTGTCTAGTCTCGCCTTCAAAGCTAACCTGCATGAGAGTTCTTTGCACTAATATGGTACACACCGGTGTCCTAATTTAGTAATACAAGAAATTTATAGTTGAACTAGACATATAAAAGTAAAATGAGGGTTCCAAAGATCATTTATTCTTTTGTATGCAAGTGTGGAAGGATTTAAAACCAAATGTTAGAATGAATTTGGTTGTGTTTTAAAGGTGCAAATATTTTGGAAGACTCAAGAGACAACTAGTTGTAAGTAAATCTGAATTAGGCAGCAAGGGAAGCCAATGTCCTTTAGATAGGAGAAAGAGCCAAATATTTAGTTATTTGGAATAATCCTAAACTCAACCACCAAGTTGTGTTCAATTTTATCTCCTTAATTAGTGAATATTTTGAGCCGTAATCACAAAGAATTTGACCTTGATTATTTTTCCTTTGTTGAAATTGAATTGAATGAGGATGGTTTAATTTGCTGCACTATATAAAAGACAGTGACAAAGGAGACATTAGCAGATAGCTGACCTAATTAATTAACCCATCTGACTTTCCAATCCATTAAACAATAAGAGCAACAAACGTAAGCCAATAACGTCCCAACCAACATGCGTCATATGGGTTTCAGTCATTTTCAACATTAAATTATAAATTTAGATTTTTTTTTTTTTCCAAAAACAAAATACTATGCTAATCATCAATAATTTAGGCTCCTCCCAATCAACATTTTTATTTTAATTTAAGAGTTCTTTTCAAAAATAGCAAAAAGAACTAAAATATTTACAAATATATCAAAATTGTACTGTTTATTTGCGACAGATCACGATAAACTACTATTTGTGTCTATTATGACATAAATAGTGATCTATAGATAAATAGTAAAATTTTGCTATATTTGTAAATATTTTCGTTCATTTTTCTATATTTGAAAGAGTCATATTATATATGCCCATTTCATCATTTAAAATGCCAAATATTTAGGCAAATATCAAATATAATAGTCTATCGCATATAAACTGTGTAGTTTGCTATTAGTTGTAAATATTTTCAGCAGTTTTGCCAGTAACTGGAGAACATTTATAAAATGATTTATTTTTTAGATTAAACATTTGAAAATGTATTCCAAATACACCATTATTCTCATATTGAATGATTTTTTTAAAAGTCGTATAAACTTTGCTAATTTTCAAACACATAAGTTGTACTCCTATTTAATTCATGTTGATTTAGTTAACCTTGTAGTATATATATTAATAGGATACTAACATGTTGTGTCTATTAACATATATTTAATTATTTATAACATTTTAATTGTTGATTAAGAATGATGGGTGTCTTGTAAGGGTGGTTATGGATTTAGGCCAAATATATACATTTAAGCGCCTCTTTATTATTTGGTATAAAAAAAAAAAAAAAAAGGTTAAGTTTCAATTTGATCTACGACATGAATTCCCTTTTAGTTCTTAAAATCCCTAAATATTTAAAAACTTTGATGTATACGAAAAATCAAAAACAATAAGATGTTGCCATCATTGGTATACCAAATATTATAATAGGTCAATTTTCTAACAAACTATTTTTAGTAAATTCGAATAAATTATTAGCCATTATTACTTTTTTTAAGTATTATATAGAAAAATATTTTAAAGGATAAATTTACTAAAAATATTTACAAATAATAGCAAAATATCACAGTCTATCTGTGATAGACTACAATAATCTACTATCGTGATATAAATAATAGTTTATCGCAAATATATAGTAAAATTTTGCTATATTTATAAATATTTTTGTTCTTTTTATATATATATATATATATATTTGAAAAGAGCTCTGTTATATATGCCCATTTCATCAATTAAAATGTCAGATATTTGGGAAAATATCAATTTATGGCCTAAGGTTTGGAATTGTATCAATTTAAACTCTGAACGTTGTGATTGTACTGATTTAAGCCCAAAACTAATAATGATATCAATTAGAATGTTGAATTTTCATAGTATATCAATTTAAACCTTAAATTTTCATAAATATATCAATTTAAATTCTGAACGTTCATAAGTGTATCTAAATAAAACATAACGAAATTTAAATTGATACAATTACATAAGTTTTTAGAGATTTAATTAATAATTTGACGTTTTAATATTTTTTTACACTTTCTTTTTATAGTTTTTTTTATGAGATATGTTACTTGAAAAAAAAAAGGGCTTAAAATTGCAATGATGGTTTTAATTATTTGCCCACTTCAAATGTATGCAAATGAACAAAAGAATTGGATTGGCACACCACCTAATTAATTAGAGCAATCTTTTGCATTTAGGTCTAATATAGAAATACATATTATTACTCTGTAACTTATCTAATATTTAGTGAAGTCAATTATATAAATGTAATATAATTGTTCCACAAAAAAAATATAGGTGAAGAAGTTGATCAACAAAGTTATTGCCCAGCAAAAAAAAAAATAAAAATGCATACCTAATCAAATGATATGATAAACCTTTGAAGGCAATCAAAATGTTGGAGTTGAAGTGCAAGCCAAATTGGAAAGACCTCCCTCTCCTATCAAACTTGTTGGATTCCATTATAAATAATATGTCATATCTTACAAGTCTTTAAGATTATATATATAAGATTGGAATTTATGTGTGATAATGATTTTGTATATTGTTTTTAAAAAATATATTCATTCACCATCTTTTTAATGTATTTTTAAAACCCTATAAGAATATAAGTATTCAAAATTAGTATTTGAGTTTTTTTTTATGGGAAATTATTTATAAATATAAAAAAAATTTAGTGTCTATTAACGACAGACTGCGATACCGTGATAGATTTATTTATCATAGTGTATCGTTGATAAGCAGTGAAATTTTTCTATATTTGTAATATTTAGGGTCATTCCGCTATATTTATTTAAAACAACCTTTTTTTTATTAGTTGTATTACTCTATTCAAGATTTTGAAATATGCATAAAAAAATAATAAATACATGAGAAGTGAGGTCCCATTTGTAACTATTTCATTTTTTTTGTTTTTTTTTTGGGTTTTTTTTTTTTAATTTAAGCCTATTTTCTCACAATTTGTAACAATGATTTGCATATTTCTCAAGTATAAAGGTTGAATTATTAGCCAAATTAAACAAAAATAAGTTTTTTAAAACAATTTTTTTTTAGTTTTCAAATTTTAGCTTGATTTTTTAAAACATTGGTAAAAAGTATATAACAAATCAAAAAATTTAGAGGTAAAAGAAGTGTTTATAGATTAAATTTTTAAAAACTAAAAATCAAAACTAAATCTATACGGGACAGAACCTAAGAAAAATATAAAAAGAAAAAAGAAAAATATCCCCATTTTCATCACATCGTTGTTAGTTAATTCTTAGTTTTGAAAATTACGCCAATCTATATTTTTATTATTTTAATTTTTTAAACATTTCTTTATGCTCAACATTATTTTGAATATGTTTATATATACATAATTAGAGCAATGAAGTTAACACCGTGTATATATAATTTAAATTTTGTTGGTCTACTCTCAGAACATTCATTTCTATCTTTGTATTTTTAATATTTGACAACTTTAATCAATTTATTTTCAAAATATTTACTTTTATCTATCCATTTTCAATTTTTGTCTATTGAAATATTTCATTCTTATATTCTAAAACTTTTCAATAATGGTCATATATTAACCTTCTTAATTAAATTCTAGCATAAATTCTTCCACACATGTTAATTAAAAATTTTTAATACAAACTTTTGAATTAAGAAAACAAATGGCTAAAAAATATCTGAATTTAAATCGACAAAAGCTAAAAATGCAAAGTTTAAAACAAACCTTACAACTCATATAAACTAAATTTTGCCTTACAAATCATATGAACTAAATTTTGCCAACCTAAACATATTTCAATAGATAAAGAATATATTCTAAACGAGGAAGTTAAAAGATTAAAATATCTCTCAATACATTGTTTATGAGATTTAAACCTAAAAAATGAACTATCTGTCATCCTTTCAACAAAGTATCATTCAACAAAAACCTTTTCTTATTCCTTGTAAAAGAAAAGTTTTTTTTTTTTTTTTTTTTGTGACAATATTCGATAATGTGGACCTTATATTAAAATTAACTTTAGAGGAGGGGTACCATTTTGAAATACCGAAAGTGGTGGGGTCCAAAATAGTAGGAAACACCAAAAGTGCTAAGTTGCACGCTGAGTCAACGTAAGACTCCACCCCCCACCCACTTTCTCCCACTTCATTAAAATTCCTTTTGTTTACATATCCACGTGGCAACTTTTCCTTCCTTGACTTCGTAAACTGTTTTATTGCAATCTCCGTACTCCCGCTTGACACGTGGCAATCAGGATCAACCCCACTAATAAATCGTTTTTTTTTTTTTTTTTTTTTTTTTCATTTTTATCCGCTGTATTTAGTGGAACGTGAAAATCCACACGATTTTCACATCAAAACAAATGGCAATTATAAATAAATAATTAAAACCATAATTAACCTCTAAAAATGATGGGTTTCCCTTAATTTTAAATCATTGCTCCACTATCTCCTTTTAATTTATACACGTGTTGTATTTCTCCACTATCTGTATATTCGAATATTACTAGGCAACTTAAAGTTATGGCATTTTATTTAGAAGTAAATGCTTTTTAACTAGTTTTTCTTTAATAATTTATTTGAGGGATGGATAATCAAATTTCGTATATGTTATAAGTAATTTTTTTTACTAATAATTATGGGTTCGGAACGAGCAACTATTGAAAGTAACCCAACTATTGAAAGTAACTGTTTAAGTCAATAACAATCACGTAAGAGTATAAGAAATAAATTAACGGACTAACGAAGAAGAGACTAAAAAAAGAAAATATGTTAGGCCAAATAACCCAACTTGCTTGCCTCAGCCTCTATTCATCACTAAAGGTCCAATTCTTATGGGGCCATACTTCAAGCCCCCATGAGCAGTCCGAATTTGCATTCTCTTATTTCTATTAAATTTAAAACTCTACGTCCACTACATTATAATATATGAGGTCGTAGACACCATCCGAGGAAAGTAATTATTTTGGTTTCTAGTTTGCTATGATCATTTGTTGACTATTGACTTACGTATTAGAGATGTTGTGGCAAACATCATATTAATATTTCTCTTTTTTTTTTTTTTATGCGAAAGTCGTGAATTATCTCGTCCAAATTTTACCATCAACCAAATATATGTTTTAAGTTCATGTCGATTGAGTTATGTTCATGTTAACATATATTTTTCCAACTATTAATTATTAATAAAAATATAAAATACATGTATATATATTTTTTATTTTATTTAAAAAAAATTGTTTCAAAGGCTTAAGGTTTAAGCTCTTGAGCTTCTAGGTGAGGTGACCATTAGACTCTAAAACTACTTTGACAGATTCAACAAATCAAACATTCAATTGAATTATATAAATATATAGGTCTTCAACCATTTATAATTATGTTATTTAATCTTGTAGATATTTGAATTTTAATAATTTTTTAGTTCGATAAGATTCCATTTTTTTAGTTTTTTATTACCAAAAATCAAATGTCTTTACATCGATAATTTATTTATTTTTCAACATATTAAAGAAAATAGAAGCAATATCCCTTTGCCATATCTTCAAATCTGGACCGTTGATAGAGAAAAAAAAATAAAAAAATAACCCACTTTCCGTTATTATTTAATAAATTTCAAAGCTACAGAATAAATAAATTATAGATGAAATAAAACTAAACAACCGAGATCATACGGCGTCGTTTCGTTCTAGATGTTCAAATTAACGATGACCATGGTCACTACTTCACACTATAAATACACACCAAAATTCTCAAATTAAAATCTCCATTTCGTAATAATCTCTCAATCGAAAATTTGCATTTACGATTTCTTCAAGCATGGGCCAAGCCACACCGGAACTCGGCGGCTCCACCTCCATATCCGGCGGTGGCTCTGTTCTGGCGACGCCGAGGCGCGCGGCGGCGACTTTGCTCATCTCTTTATCGACTCTGGTGGCGCTCTGTGCGAAGCAAGCGAACAGAGCATCAAAAAAGCTTCAAACCAAACTGAAATCGAAGCAATTGCCGCGATTAGAGTTGCGATCACCGCAACTCCGGCCGAAGCGGTTTCTGAAGAACATAAGCAACACCGCGATCACGTTGATTCATAAGAAGAAGAATAAGCGCGGCGGCGGCGATGCCGAAGAGGAGTGGGGAGACGGCGGAGTTTGGCAGAAGGCGATCTTGATGGGAGATAAATGTGAGCCGTTGGATTTCTCGGGCGTAATTTATTACGATAGTAACGGGAAGCAGCTGAACGAAGTGCCTTTACGGTCGCCACGTGCCAGTCCGTTGCCTGCCTTTCTTGCAACCAGTCACCGCCAGGTATACTGAGTTGAACGGAGCTTCAATATCTTAAGGTCACGCGCGGGTGATTTCAGGTAGGTCACCTAAGCATGTGATTGGCTGAGAATTGGGGATGTGCCTTAGTTTTTTATTTTGGCCCTGTTTTTTTGCAAAATTCTCTTTTGTATAGTATATCTAGAGTGAAAGTGATTTTGTTGAGTGTATGTAAAATATACTATGTTTTGTTGATCCCTCTAGTACTTCTAGCTCGTTAATGATTCGATTTCTTATTTTTTGCACTCGTTGAACTAAAAAAGATTAAGTTAAAATAAAAATATGAAAACTAAAATTAAATAGAAATCAAAGTACAAGAAGTAAAAAAATTATTAACCTTCAAAGTCTTAGTAACAATGATTAAAAGTGTAGAGAATGAAATCCTATGAAATCGACATATTTTGTCAAGTTTATTTAAAATCAAGGTAACTTTTTTGTTTCTTGAAATTTTATTGTTTAATCTCACAATGGTAAATATTAACAATATATATAAAAGAAGTCTTTATTTATAAAATTGATTCTCTTAATTTCTATATTTGAATAAAGAATTCAAATTTCATAACCTTGGGTAACCATAACCTGGCCATTGATATAAACTTTTAGCTAATCTATGGTTCACCCACTTGATATGAGGTCAGATCATAATAATTCCAAGCAGACCTTTTTTAAGCAATTATAAATAGACTTGGATACTACTTTGTGATAATATAAACAATCAAATTATTTAAAATACTTGAATCATTGAACTTTCTTAAATGATGATACTTCAATTATGATATTATAATATTCAACATGCTTAAATCTCATATTATTTTATAAATTTTTAAAATGTTCGTTTTAGTGTCCAAACTTTTAAGAACAATCATTTGGGTCGTTGTTGTGTTACTTTTTTCTATCTTACATAGTGATCATCACTAATCAATTCAGTTGAAAATCATCCTTATATTAACATGATAACAAACATATTTGAGTATGCCATTACTTTGTTAAATTAAAAAAAAAAATACATCCAAAATAGATTTATTTTTTTATAGTCAAGTGACTAAAATATAAAACTTAAAAGTTTAGAGAAAATAAATTGAAATAGATAACTAAAAAATTTAAGGATTAAAATGATATTTTTAAATTGAAGGACCAAAACAGAATAAAAGTTTAGGAGATCAAAATATAATTTAAACCGACTAAATATTAATTAGTTGAAATATGTTCGAATCGAGGGAGAATTGCTTTTCATGTTTTTAAAATAGAACTACGAAAATAAAATATTAGATTAAAATTAACTAATTTATTGAGAAATAGCTTAAGAAAGAAAGGAAATCAAAATATAATTTAAACCGACTAAATATTAATTAGTTGAAATATATTCGAATCGAGGGAGAATTGCTTTTCATGTTTTTAAAATAGGACTACGAAAATAAAATATTAGATTAAAATTAACTAATTTATTGAGAAATAGCTTAAGAAAGAAAGGAAAATAACCGTTAACTGTTTGATGCACTAAACTTGTTTCCTTTACAATCAATCCTACCAATGTTATTGAAAACTAAAGCAAAAGTGACCAAATGTTAGGGTTTTATTTTAAAATGTCTCTGCTAATATTTTCTTTCAAGTACAATTCAGCTAACATGTTTTTTTAAAAAAAAATTCAAAAAGAATGGGAAACACAAAAGAGTAAGGAATTGTTTGGTAGAAAATCTGAAAATAAAAATTTGAAAACAATGCATTAAATGAAAACAAATTGTATTTCGCGTTTTCATATGTGTGTTTGGTAACAGAATTAAAATTAGATTCTAATTTAAACAATTGCAAACTAGTTGCAGTTATCCACTTAATATCAATGGACAATAAACTAATTATTAATTTATTTATGAACATGGTTTTATATTAAAAAATTGTACAGTTTTTATTTTGTAATAATTTAAATTTATGGGATAAGTGGAAAATTTTGTCGTCCCCATAGTTTGGAAGAAGTTAAAATTTAAGTCTTGGGGTTTATAATTAGAATTTAACTCCTATGGTTTGATAAAAGTTTTGTAAATAATCCCTATGGCAAATATTATTTAAGAGGATTTAACAAATCATAGAGACAACATATGTAGTTGTATCAAACCATAGGAACTAAATTCTAAATTTTAAAACCATATAAACTAATTTGTAACTTTATCCAAACTATAGGGACCAAATTTGGAATTTAAGCTAACTTATAATAATCACACAATACATATTTTAATTAAAAAAATTGAATTGAGTTTATAACATGACATACTATATTTCTGTTTTTATCTTTACTTAATATAATTATGCATTTTAAATTTTAAAATTCAAATTTTGGATATAATGAAAATATAAAAATGTTGTTTTCAAATATGAATCACAGGATTCAGAAACAGTTTTTATAAACAAAATTCGGGTTGTCTACCAAACACATATTCGTTGAACTCAGTGAATCTAAAAACATAAACCAGAATCTGAATTGCGAACCAAATAGACCCTAATTGTTTTAAATGAAAAAACTGTTGGAAATATTTTCAAATATAGCAAAATGGTCCATTAGTGATAGACATTGATTGGCTGCTGTCATCTATTGTTACTGTTTATTAGTGATAGACATTGATAGATGTCTACTACGGTGACCTTTTGCTATTTTTATAAATAAATTGGCTCATTTTGTTATATTAGAAAACAATCCAAAACAAAACATACTAATAGTTGGTGAATAAACTTATTTATTTTATAAGCTAGAAACTAAAATAAAAAGTGTATACAAAATATATATATATATATATATATATATATATATATATATATATATATATTGAGAAACCTAATGATCACGACATCGACAAACTTCAAATCTTAATAGTTCAAAGTAAGGGTAAATTTATCATAAGTTCAAGAGGGGCTCGAGCTCCCCTCGATTTTAATGTCTTTTTATATTAGTATAAAACAAAGTCATTCTAGTTATTAACATGATTGATCAATTCCATTCCAGTTATTAACATGACGATCAATTCCAAATTTATTCTTTAGATTTTTGAAAAAATTGTATGTGTCGAGAATGTGTTAGATAAAAAATTAAAAAATTTAGAAGCCTCTTAGACATTTTTAAAGTTCAATAATCTAAAAAAAAATATATTCATAAACTAAATTTATAATTCTTTTTTTTTTTTTTCGTTTACTCTATCTCCATAATTTTGCGACACATAGTCAAGTTCTAAATCTACATTTTCCACATTTTATGTACTAAATAAAAAGTCTCAAGAGTGTGCAAAGAAACAAGATATCAGGATATAGTAATTGTGTAAAAATATATACAGAAGAGAAAAACAAAACTGCAAAACCTACATATATATATAAATCAGATAAAATAGATTACAATTTGAATGCATCTTTTTTCATCTATTTTGGGTGTGTGGTGTACAGGGCATATGTTGTTATCGACAATGACAACCTCAAAAACCTCCTTGAAAAAAAGAAAGACTCCATTATTGGCAATGTCTAAAAAGAAGGTGTGGGAAAGAGAAAGAACAGGCCATTAGTGGAATAACGATGTTTGAGATAAATTCAGAGGGTCTGGTTGTCACAATGTCCATCTTCTTCTTGATTTCTTCGATCTCCAAATAATCGCAGATGGGTCGGGGCAGATTCTGTATGGAATTTTCTGTGGAGGAATTTCAGGAGCTCTGCAATACAATATCTATAATCAAAATTCAAATGCGATAAAGTAAAATTATTTCCAGTAACATTCAAGATGAATAAAGTAATTACTGTAATTTGGCAATCTCGATCTGGGAAAAGTCCAAGTTGGTTGAACTGTCCATAGCTGCAGCTATAAGTTCAACATTTTTGGTTTTCTGTGACTCTTCTGTTGAGGTCGTTGCTTGCTTGATTGCTAGAACTTTGCAATTGAAAATCCTTGCTAAATCATCTTCCCCCATAGCCATCCTATCCACAAACCAAATGCTTATATTATTATTCATTTTTTTTCTTTTCTACTGATTCAGGAAAAGAAGAGAGAAAACAATCCCATTTCTAATTGGATATGTCAAAGTAAAAAGATAATTATGCTCTCTACCTCTAATATAATTTCGATAAATTATAAAGTAGTTGGTTTCAAGTATGTATTTACTTTGCTATTAAAAAGAATATTTAAGGTGTGTTTGAAATATATTTTTAAGTGTTTAATTTAAAAAATAAGTTATTTAAAAAAAAAAAAAATACAAATTATTTGACAATCACTCAAAATAAATTTCGAAAGCCATTAGTGTCTTTATTTTAAAAAATACTTATTAAAAGTGTTTAAATGAAAATAAAATTTTGAAAAATATTTATTTATTATGTTAATCCAAACATGCCCTTAATAGATCTATGAAGTTTTAACTTTGTGTCTAATAGATTTATGAACTTAGAAAAAAAAAGTCTAACATGTCTCTCAACTTTTGATTTTATGTTCAATATGATTTCAACATAACTAAATAAGGTTGTTGTCAAATATAGGAAAATGAACCAAAATATTTACAAATATAGCAAAATTTTTATTGTCTATCGCAATTTATAGCATATAGACTGGGATATTTTGCTATCATTATAAATATTTTCAATTGATTTGTTATTTAAAATATTTTCCTTAACTACCAAAATTAAAAAAAAGGTAACCGATCTAATAAATATAAAATTGGATTTTATGTCTTATCGGACTCCAACTTTCAATTTTGAGTCTAGTACGATGTGAACTTTTTTTTTTTAAAAAAGAATGTTAAATATGCATGAATCTTGTATACTAAAAACAAAATTGAAAATTTAGAAATTTATTGGACATACCAATATTTTATTTACTTATATTTGATATGGAATAATGTTCCCATCTCCAAGAACAAAAGAAAAAAACCACAAATATTGATTTGCTAGGTGTGTTATTAGGTAAAATTTCACCTAATAGTTACCAACTCAATTTTATACCAAAAACAAAAATATTTGAGCGTATTATTTGTTGCGCCATTTTCCTCTGCCTACTTAGTTATCTAACACAATATACAGTGTAACAATTTTCTTTTTTTAATTGTTTAATTGACATAGAATTGCAAAAAGATAAATACAATCTGTATCTAAATAATTATGGTTATATAATTTTCAGAGCTAAGACAATAACATAAATTAGTTTCATGAACCATATTCTCACACATGCCCCATGAATTCAAAATACTAAGTTTATGAAAGGGAAGTTCCCTCCCACCACATTAAGTCCTGTCCAGGTCATATCAAAAGATGACATATTTTGGGTGGATGAAAAGAAAGAGTGACTGATTAAATGGGTCCCATCCAATAATCACAAAAATGTTGATACTCATGGTTTTGGCTCTTAATAAAATTGTCAGGTAGGAGGCATTTTTGTGATGAGAGATCAAACCAAAAGAAGCCACAAAAAGTTGTGCAATCAGCTCTTCAATATATAAATCGAAAATCCCCTAACCTTCTTCTCCTCCCCTAATACTTGCTCATTTCACTATAAATTTTATTCTAAATCTCATGTCATTTTAAAATGGACGAGAGTGTTATATTCCTTTTATTTACACTAAAATTTTAGTGGATCGCATACTAATGTTATACTAATGTTAGTAGATCCTGCACTGTCTTTGAAAGCATGTTGATAGCGACAGCAATAAATATGAAAAACTTCTTTAAATTATTTTTTCCTAATTAATACCCATAAAAGAAAAAAGAAAAACCCACTTCTCTAGCATTAAAGAAAGCGTGAAATCCTAAGGAGGCGTTTTAGCGGGCTGGTCGGAATCAAAAGTCTAAAAAACAAATGTTTAAAGCTTATTTTAGAAAATTTTTGAAGACTGAACATCACAAATGCTTGAAACTTATGTTTGGGGGCAAGTTTAAGTACTAATATCTGGATTTGGGCCATGATCATGGTAATCACATAATAAAATAGAGATTAAAAGAAGTCTAAACCAATTCAGGTACTCTCTTAACCTAACATAGTTGACTATTTCTTGAGCAATTTCCCAGAAGGTTTCACTTCTTCATCCTCTATTCTTAACTTTAAACATCAAGAAGAGAAGATCTCTATGGCTCTGATCCATTCAATACAAGAAAGTTGGAAACAGACAGGACAGGACCCCTCTCATTAATGGCGGATCAGGATCATAATTAATGAAGATTCCCAGAGTCCCAATGAAAAACTAATCCATCAACACAGTGTATTTAATGCTAATTAGGCAGTGTAATAATTGATTAATTTTGAAAACTTACTTGTATAGAAAGCTATGGTTATGGAGGCCGACTACAAGCACAGAAGCGCCAATCTCTCTAACCATGGCCGCGATCTTTCTACCTTCTTGATCGCCTTCCGTCACAATAATCTCTACCTTTGTCTGTAACATAACCCTATAAAAATGATTATCGTTACCCAAAATCAAATCATCAGTATAACAAAAGGAATCAAGAAACAATGAGGAGTCAATTAAATCTGTAATCGGAACACTTACATTGGGGAAAGTGATACAGATGTCTTTGAAGGTAAGGGCTAATTGATAGCCCTTCAATCGGCGATGACGAACTTTGGAACTACTTTTGGATCTTGTAGAAGGAAATACATGGAGAAGAGTAATCAAATCGCCATAGCGCATTAGGTTACTGAGCGCCCATTTCAATGCTGTTCTTGCTGCTTCAACGTCCTCAACAATCACAACGATTTTCCTCAAATCCATCTCTCTTTTGGCCTTTCTATGAGATGGAAATTCGCGAAAAGAAACTCGCGATTCGTCGATTATATGAAGCCCTATCTCTGTAAATCGATTCTCGCCATGGATGAATAGACAGAGAGAGAGAGAGAGAGAAAGAAAGAGAGAGACGATTATGCAATGCCAATTAATTGAAAGATCCCGAGGAAAATAGATGGTGAAATTCTGTACTGTTTTGACTGGGATTCTGCTGCGAACGTGGGCCTCGGGCTGCTCTGTAATGATAATCCTCTGTTCTTCTTCGCTCCAAAGTTTAATGGCGGAGTTTTGTGATCAAATCTCTTGCGCGTCTGCCATTGAAGAGACTGTAAGAGCTTGTTTTAGGCATTAATGGATAATTTGTAATTGATAAGCTCTCTCTTAAAGCCACGGAAGCTGACTTTATATTTGAGAAGAGATTGAGAGAGTGACAAAGCATTAGTCTCCCAAGTAAATTATTGTAACCTTTTATTTTCCTTTGGAGCCTTTTCTTATCCTACTTTTTTTTGCTTTAATGTTTCCATTTTTCAAGACTCCTTTTTGTGCATACTTTTCATAAATATCAATATTTTCTATCACCCAATTGTGCATCCCACTTCTATTATACACAATTTTTAGTACTCCATTTGTTCATATCATGAATGTAAGTGGAGAACTTAAATGAATTGCATCACATCCGAAGGGGAGAGATCACGAGAGTATGAAAGTACGGTTAAAAAAAATTAAAAAAAAAAAAAAGAAAACTCGAAAGTTACTCTCTATGCCAACAAGGTGCACATTTCTTTTTAGTGGTTTAACCATAAGAACTCAAAAGTTTAGTTTGGAACAATCTTATGCTCGAGTCACCTCCTAGAAATCTTCCTAAACATGCTGAAAGGGGCTTAGAGTGTTACAATGAATTTCTCTTTATAATTACTAGAAGGTGTGTATCCTACGTTAATAGTGATGAATACCACATTCTTTTTACAAACATGCTGACGTGACACATAATAAATAGAGGAAGTATCCTGTAGTATAAGAAATTTTTCCTATTATACACATAGAGAATAATAATAATTAAAAAAAATTAAGAAAAATTTACACGTGATAAATTATAATTGAATAATTAAATGAGATGAAAAAAACTGAGTATAACCTGTAATGCACATCGTATACTAATTGATACTTTCCTAGCAATTACTACTATCTATATGAATGAGCCAACTATGGAATTCCCTTGTGAAATTGACTTTGAAATGTTAGGTAGCAAATCCTGTAGTATACTGAAATCCAATTTGAAAATTACTTAAAGTTAATTTTTATCAATGTCTTTATTTTTGAATAATAATGGAGTATCGACATGGTCTTTGAGAGAAAATTTTAGGGGATGATCTCAACACTCGAATTTGATAACTGCCACGTGTAGGGCCGATATCATTCCGAATAAATAAATCGTTTATTATGCATACATAATTCATACATCCTGCCATACCCTTATTATATTAATTTTTTAAATTATTTAAAACGGAGAGTATGGGTCGTGCGCTCACGTAGTTTGTTTGCTTTTGCTTTTGTTTTAGTTATTTATTCTTTTAGTTCACAGTTTGTTTGCTTTTGTTTGTTCCATGTTTTTTGTTTTCTCATATTATTGTCATGAGGTTTAAAACAAAATAAATCCATTAAAAAATATTTTAAGTTGGTTTGTTTCATATCTTGCTCCAATTCTTGTATGGAATTTGTTACTTTGCTTTCAAAATAATATGTTTTTTTTTTTTTGAAAAATTGCAATGAGTGGCCAAAGAGATTAAGAAGATTGCAAATATGTCTACGAGGTTTTAGATTTTGCAAATACAGCAAAATTTTCAAATTCTAATTTTTATTTTTTGCTCTATGCCTATTTTACCCTTTTAACCATCATTGATTAATGCCTAATTTTTTCCTAATTTTTTTCTTGCATTTTTCCTTCCGTCGTTTTTTTCTTCTTTACATTTGCAAACATGTTCTCCTTAAAAATCTTCTTCATTCTTCATTCACGACAGAAGCTATTCTCTTCAACATTGTTGAACACATCATTAAAAAATTGGGCTCTTCCGCACTAATCCGAGAGTTTGGATTGGTGTAGGGTGTCGAGGATGAGCTTGATAAACTCAAGAACTCTGTTTCTACCATTCAAGCTTAAAGATGTAGAGGAGCAGTAGTCTTATAGCCATCCAATGAAGGATTGAGTTTCAAAACTTGAAGATGCTTTCTACGATTTTGATGATTTAATGGATGAATTATCTTATGAAGCTTCGAGAAGACAAATTATGACTAGGCGACTGGGCATGTAGTGGTCGACAGAGGTAAACGGTGGAGAGGTGGAGTAGTGGCCAGTGATAGATGGTATGGCAGATTGTTGATGTGAAAGAGCGATGTTGGGGGAGGGATCGTTGTTGCAAAGAAGAAGAACTCAAGTTTTTTTTTTTTTGGATTTTTTTTTAGTTTAACTTTTATAATCTAAGTGTATCATTGTAAAGTATATCAATTCAATCAAGTGTATCATTGTAAAGTATATCAACTCAATCAAGTGTATCATTATCAAGTGTATCAGAAATAAATCAGCTAAGTGTATCTACAGTATATTGGTCGAGTGTATTAATGGTATATCAATCAAGTATATCAACATTATAAAAGAGTGTATCATTATCTTATTAGTAGTGTATCAGTCAAGTGTATCATTATCAAATATATCACTCAAGTGTATCAAGTTTATTACTAAAATAAACGAGTGAATGATTGATAAATTTATCAATAATTTTTTCGTCGAATGCATTATTATCAAGTATATTAGTTAAGTGTATCAAGTTTATTGCCAGTATGGACAAGTGCATGATTGAAAAGTATAACAAGTATATCAATCAAGTATATATCAGTTGTACATCAAGTATATATCAATAGTATATCAAGTACATCTTTATCAAGTTTATCAATAATATATCAATCAAGTGTAAATCAATATAAGACATGAGTATATCATACACCAATCAATAAATGCTTGATTAACTAATATAATTAAAATGAATATGTCAAAAATATATTATCCATGTATATTCAACATAAGGTATATCACTTAAGAAATGTACTTGACATCAAGTAATATCAATAG
Source organism: Citrullus colocynthis (assembly GCA_031780015.1). Classification (NCBI taxonomy): domain Eukaryota; kingdom Viridiplantae; phylum Streptophyta; class Magnoliopsida; order Cucurbitales; family Cucurbitaceae; genus Citrullus; species Citrullus colocynthis. The sequence goes on along the minus strand of QLSR01000118.1, from coordinate 369,035 downwards.
TAGAGGGTATTTTAGACTTGTTACTCTTTCAATGCTTCGGTTGGGCCACAATTTTGCTAAATTTGCACAAGAAAAAGGTTTGAAATACGCATGCAAATTCCATTTTATTTTTTTCCACCTATGCATTTAGCCCTTTTTTTTTTCTCCATTTATAATTATATATGGTATGCACTATGCCCTTACACAACTTCAATCGTATTAGAATAAAGGGGAAAAAATATTCGTATTTGGTGAAAGGATAGAAAATCCCTTATCTACCAAATCAATTAACAAAGTTTAAATATATATGTTACATCATCATCTAATTTTTAAAACATGTAATATAATTCCAACTTTAGACCATAAATTTGACACTACATGTAACATTTTCTAAAGTATTATACGACTCTCTAAATTTTTTAATTTGGGCATAAATCTTTGTGATTCAATTTTGTACCAACTGTAAATCACACCATGACTACTTTTAAGGCTCCACTACACTATGTCTTGTTCAACACTTGAAGATTCTACCGACATGAGACTAAGTCAAGAGCATGACTCTAATACCACTTTATTAGGGACAATGACCATCCAAAGATCTCCACAATGGTACAATATTGTTCACTTTGGGCATAAACCCTCATAGGTATGCTTTTGCTTTCATCCTAAAGTGTCTCATGCCAATAGAGATAGTTATCCTCACCTATATACCCATGACCATCCTCTCATCTAGCCAATTTAGGACTTTGGTTCACATTTCAAAAATATTTGATACAAACTTGCAAGCACAAATTTTTATTGGACACATATTCAATTTTATAATATTAAATTCGTTAACTAAAAAGCTGTAGAGTATGTCTAGACCAATTTGACAAAAAGTTGAAAGTTTGAGATATCTTAAACATTTTAAAAGTTCAAAAGTTTAGAAATTAAAAAAGGCCTGTTAAACACTTCCTACAACTCAACGCATGAATTTATTGGTCGCAAATCTCAAAGTTCAAATGTTAATCTTATAATTTAACTTTTTATTTGAATAGTTATATTTAGGTTAAATTTGACCATACATAACTTAATAAATAAAACATTGCACTACCTTAAGTTTATGGTTAGAGGTTTGACTCACCCCCTTAACTATCCGTGTACTAATAAAAAGCTATACTTTAATTTATGTTCGATCATCATTTATCTAATAATATCAATTAAATTTAAGCATGAGTAATCAATAAATAAGATATCTATTACATCAAAGAAGTTTTGTTTAACGGTAATTGACATACACTCAACCATTTATGTCAAGGATTTGATTTTATCCATATTTGCAACAAAAAGAAAACATCCATTACTATCTAAATATGGATTGTTTGATTTTTTACCATTACAAATAGCTCATTTTCAAAAGAAAAAGTTAATAGTATTGAAAATAAACTATATAAAATTAAAATTTAAAATTTAAAATCTAAAATTTAGTAATTTAAATCTAAAATAAAATAGCATGAAAATTAGAACACACATGGTCCGATCCGAAACTCAACTTTCATTACTATCCAAAATGGGAATCGGGGCGGTTCTACCTTCTGAAGGGTTCTACCTTTCTAGGGTTTAAGCCATTCGCTGAATTTCTGAATTTCTCCGTAGATTGTCAATTACGAAGACGATGACCTCCATGGCTGCACTGTCAAGAAGCCTCTGCCGTTCTCTCCTGACCAAATCCAAAATTTCTCATCCCCACCACATCCTCCCCGTAGCCTATTGCATCAATAACCTTTCCTTCCGTTCGGTATCAGACATCACTGAATCCAGTATTGAATCGGACTTGGACTTGGACTCGGACTCACATTCAGTAACTAATCGACCTTCTCCCTCACCGTCCTTGTCCCAATCGTCAACCCAGACGAGAACGGTCTATAACCGACCTCTAGAAAATGGCCTTGATGCTGGCGTTTATAAGGTACGTTGGATGTATGAGTGCTTTGGGACTTTCGATTCTCGATGTTTGGTTGCTTACACTCATCTAATTGACATTTCATGTTTGCGTGAAGGCTATATTGGTGGGTCAGGTGGGGCAAAGTCCATTGCAGAAGCAGCTGAAGAGTGGGAGAACAGTGACGCTGTTATCCATTGGGACGGGCGGTATTCATAATAATCGGCGACCCTTGGCTAACGAGGAACCCAAAGAGTATGCAAATCGGTGCGCAGTTCAATGGCATCGGGTTTCGATTTATCCTCAGAGACTGGGCGATGTGGTCATGAAGCATGTTGTGCCAGGGTAAGCATTTTCGGTCTTGATCATTTACCTGAGGTACACGGAGATAATACCATAGGAATTTGTTTGAATTCTGCCATCAATTGCTGTGAGCTTCTTAATAGCGAGCTTATGTTACGGTAGTAAAGTGGTGCAAAGCTCCACTTAATCAATTTCAATTCCAAACTGTGCCCGTTATTAACTTTGTAGTTATCTTGTTTTCTGGTTCATGTTACCCTGTTGCTCACAAAAGATTTTGTAGTAGTCTTAGTTTCCTCATTTTTTGTTGCATCTTCATATTTACAGTGTAAATTGGTCTTTTTCAGTTCAATTTTGTATTTGGAGGGGAATTTGGAGACCAAAATCTTCACTGATCCAGCCACTGGTCTTGTTCGACGAATTAGAGAAGTTGCCATTCGACGCAATGGTATTCTTTCATTCTTTAAAGGAGCTTTTTGTGGGCTTGTTTTTTGTATTCCCTTGTTTTCATTTCGAAAGCAATTTGTCTCTGTAAAAAAAATTGGTACACTATTTATTATTTCTTACCACCCTGTTTATAGGAATATAGAGCTCCTCATGCATTCGGGCTACTTACTTAAACTACATACCATTGGTGTCATGTTTAACAAAAAAAAAAAAAATCTGGTGAATTTTGTTCTGAACTGTGATGAAGGTACAGCCTCTTTACGATGCAAATACCCTATCTTGGACGTGATGCTTTATTTTGACTGAAAAAAGCAAAATTATTTTTCTTGTGTGGGCTGAAAAACCTATCTGGGTTCTGACTCGTTTTGAATTCTGATATTGGGTCCCTGATTTTTTCTCTCTTTTCTTGTTTCATGTTTTTTCATGGCCTGATCCTCTGCGAACTGGAGGGATTATAAAGACTTTGATTTCTTTTGTGGGAGTTGATATTCATGCATATTGAAATTAATGGCCATAGGATCACATATGATCTCCGTTGATGAAGTTTGGTTGTCATGTAGGCCGCCTTGTATTTTTGGGCAAGGGAGAAGGTAATGCTCAGCAGTCCTCTCCATCAGAATTCAAAGGTGTTGGCTATTACTAAGAGATGTTGGTTGCAGTTTTATCATCTAAAGGTTCGAATCACCCACTTTCTCCGTAAATGCTGTGATTTCACCTCAATTTAGTTGCAACAAGGCATTTTGAAAAGGATCTATTACATTGCGTTGGGATGATTCCCTTTCCCCACACCTAGTGACCAATGTCTTCGATATTTATATGATTTAAATGGAATTTGAATCCGCTTTCTCATTGCAACTTATTGTTTTTCAATTGTGTGAACGACTTTAGTGTTGCTTTTGTGATGCTCTTTTTACGCTTGCCTGTATAGTTGCAGTGGTCATGGGCATAGTTTCGGGTAGACACAGTGAATGGTGGCTTTTTGTGAAACAATATCAGTATTTGCAAAGTGCAAGACAAACTCTGACCAATTGCTAGAGGTACATGTGTAAGTAATGGAGTCACGTAATGTACGAGTATGGGTAGGTAGATTGAAAACTGAAATGCAAATACGTGATAACTGATAAAATGAAATAAAATATGCCATAATTGGGAATGATTGAGTCTCGTACATTGATGCCATGTATTTTCAATAATAGACAATGAATGCAAATGGATTTTTCTAGTAAAATGAGATTATAAATATGCCAGAAGATTGTCTTTCGTCGTAATGGTGCAGAACGGGACAAAAAGATGATAGATAATTTGCATCATTTCAATTAGGTTCTTGAAAGTTTTTCTATTTTCTTTAACGATTTTGCACTCTAAACTCATCCCACCACTGTTTGTGGACACTATTTTTTCCAAGGTAAGACTTCTATTTAGTATTTTTCTCTCCCCAAAACAAAATCAGTTCACTTCAAAAATCCTCTCGAACATTTTCCAGTTGTAAATCATCTCATACAGAGTCCTAAATTGATCTCTCTCCTCGTTTTTTAATTTGATTTTTATATGAATTTTTGAGTTTATTGATAGTCTGGTTAGGGTCTTCAATGGCGTTGGTATCGCTAGAATTGAAAAATCAAAAGTTCAGGACGAACATAAAACCCACCCTTCCACCCCTCTTTATCTTTCCTTTTTATCTTTTTTATTTAGATTTTTCAATTAATTTTGAGTGATAACTAATGGCCCCCTGTTGTGATATTTAACAATTTGTGGATGAGCGAGTTTGGTAATTTGACGAACGCACAAATCAGATTTGGTTTTTGGGAATTGTTTTGTTAATTAGGTGTCTCTCGCATATGTTTCAATTTTGGTGTCGCCATTTCCATGGTTGCAGATTTTGAGGAGAGTGGTGTTGATTTGGATGGTTTTTGGAGTTCATTTAACTCTTATTTTTGGTCTTATTTGGAGTTCCAGGAAATTCCTTTAAATCAATTTGCTGTAGAGCAAACTGGGGTTTGGGGATGTATTGGGCATTATTGTTAGACTGAATACTAAGGAAGTGATTCCTTCTCAGAGTTGTAACTCTTCTACATGTGAATTTTTCATCTTAGCTACCCTACTCTATTAAAGATTTCCGTATTCAATTTTCATCAAATATTAGAATTTCTATTTTATTTCTATTTTGTATAATAGTTAGTTGGTACACCTATCTATATCTAATTTGATCATTAAGGTCTCGTTTGATAACTATTTTGTTTTTGATTTTTAGTTCTTAAAAATTAAGGCTATTTTCTTCACATTTTTTAGCCAAATTTCAAAAACAAAAACAAAAACAAAAAACGAAATTACCAAACGGGTCTAAGCAATTTTATGTATTTTTCTTGTTTGATTTTTTTAAAATTTTGTTTGTTTAGAACATTTAGAAAGTTTGTTAAATGTACTTTATTTTTTGAAGTGTTTATCCAACAACAATCAACTTATAATCTGTAACTTCTTTTGAAGCAAAGCTAATGTGTTTTATATTATAAGTACGATATTCAAAGCATATCAAAAGTATATCAAACCCAAGATATGAGTGTATTAGGCATATAATGCTTGAAGCAACACGATTGTATCAACAGTATATCTAACAACAATCAACATTTCAATGTATCAATAGTATACTTGACATCAATTAATATTCAACTAGTAGCTTGTTTTGAAGGTAAAATATGTGTGTTTCATTTTATAAGCATGATATGTATATCAAACCTAAGACACGAGTGTATCAAACATCAATTAATTTATAATTGAAGTAACACATAAGGGTACTAGCAGTATATCTAACAGCAATCAGCATTTCAAGTGCATCAATAGTATATCTTACGACAACCAACATTAAATTAACAACCTATTTTGGGGTATGATCAAGTGCATGAAGTGTACATTAGTAGTGTATCAAGGGGTATCAAGTGTGTCAAATATTCAAATGTATTAAGGGGTACCAATTGTACATAAGTGTGTATTAGATGTATCAGGAATATTTTTACATTTCTCATTTTTAATTGTGGGTTGGAGTTGTTTTTTGCTATTTTTGTGCTAAAAGGTTTGGATTATGGGCCTAATATTAGTAATTTGTTTTGTCTATTTTGCAACTAGTGCTTAAAAAAATTATAAATGTAACAAAATCTATTTGTAATAGACTTTATCGTTGATAAACTTCGAATATAAGACAATTCATTAAAACGATTGTGAGAAAAAAAAAACTAATGCCCTACATTAAGCTCAATAAATGTTTCATTGATTGAAAAAAAATGTTTTCTTTTTAAATTTGAAATAATAAAAGTTTGCAAAAAACCATTTGTTTCCTTGTATTCATTTGCTTGAATTCAGAGTAATCTCTATATTCTGGTTTGATAACATTTTGTTTTTTATTTTTTATTTTAAAAGTTAAAGTTTACAAATACTGTTTTAATCTTTTCTACTAATATTTTTTATATAAAAAAAAATCAGACAAAAATTTGAAAACTAATAAAAAAAAGTTTAATTGATATTTAAAAACAGAAAAAGGAAAATAAATTTAAAACCATATAAGAAAATTAAGACAAAAAAAAGAAAAAAAAATTAAAAACAAAATGATTATTAAATGAGAATACAAGTGATTTAGTTTGGCCCACATTACTGTGTTATGATTGGTAGCCAAATAACAAAACATATAATATACCACAAGAAAATCTGCATTCTATCTTCTGTGGTTATCATTTTCTACATTACTTATCCATAAATTCTTCTCCCCCAAAAGACTTGAATTTCACTTTGAAAATCAACAAACCAAGAACACAACCCTGCAAATTCAGGACATGTTGCAAACCCCCAAATTTCTTCATTCCCCAAACTTTCCACATTCAACCTCTCAAACCCAAAAGCAAAGCATCCCCACTTCCCCAAAGTTTCCACTCATCAAACAATGTTCAAGAATCTCTCGACGGAATCTCACCATTGGAACCAATTCCCTCTTACTTCTTCTCTTTGGTTCTCAGCTTCAGGACCCATTTATCATGTCCTCCAAAGCAGAGGTTGAAGAAGAAGAATTACAGAGTCCTAAAAATGATGGCTCTCTTTGCACAGGAAAAAACCCCACTAAGCTTGCATTTCTTGATATCTCCATTGATGGAGAGACTGCCGGTCGCATTATCATTGGCCTTTATGGCAATGATTCCCCTTCAGGAGTTGCAAGGTTTAGTAATCTTGTAAGTGGAGCTGCTGGGATTTCTTACAGAAGAAAAGATTTTGTAAAGATTACTTCAAATTATGTTCAACATAGTGGAGTTAGATCTTATGGTGTGGATTTTGAGCTTGTAAAGAGGAACGGGAATGAATTAGTATCTGAAACTCTTAAGGATGAATGGGAGAGAGTGAATCAGAAATGTTCTGGGACTAAGAACTTGGCTGGCACTGTGGGGATTATTGTGAGAGACCCTTTAAAACCACCTCCTAAGTTGAAGTTGGTGGCTAGGAAAGGGAAGCTGGAGGTTGATGAGGAACAGATCGGTACCGACCCGAATGGAACGGAGTTCACGATATCCGTTAAAGATTCGCCGGAGCTGGATGATTCAGCTCTGGTGATTGGAACAGTTTTGGAGGGAATGGAAGTTGTGGAGAGGATTGCACAAGTGAAGACTGTGAAAGATAATACTACTTCTCCTTACTTCAGGTAAAGTTCATGTTCTTTTTCCCCCCTAAATGACAGCGTGTTATTTAGGAACAAACATCAAATTAGTTATATCTATTTGAATCCTAAACTTTGAATTGAATTTGAACTATAAATTTAAATACGTGTAGCAATTTTTACTCTCAATTCAATTTCGCTTATTCGCATATTTAAATAGAAAACGTTGTAAAGATCCTCGTAAACTCATTACTTTCAATGAAATAAAGTTTTGCACTAAAATAAATTTGACCAATGCACAAATTTAACTATGAGTAAGACTTGGGTCTTCATGCACCCCCTTTAAAGTACACACTAACCTCGAAAAACTAGTGAGTTGTACAAAGATAGGTGCATCTTGAGATGTAATAAAGTATTTTTTTTATTAACGATTGCAAACTTCACAAAAATTCATATAACTTGACCAAAATATTTAACTCATGATTTTTGCTTTTTTTAATTTCATATTACACTTATGTTTTATGATTATTTGAATGCATAAGAAAACTCTTGTCAACAATATTTGGAACAAGAACTTACCGAAAGATTAAAATTGCAACACTTTTTAAGGATTAGAATCAAAGTTAATTTATTTATCCTATTATTTATTGATTTAGTTAGAGCATGTGAGTGAATTAGGAATTGACAAATGACAACGAGGTTTGGATTAATGAGCAGGGTGGCAAAGCTAATAGGTGATAAAAGAGCTGTTGTTGCAGAAAGAGGATTCAACCGTCCTTATTCAAAAGTGATTGTCACAAATTGTGGCTTGCTAGAGCGATGACATATTTTTCTTTTATCTCTTGGTCGAGGATAAATACTTTATATCCATTGAGTTATTTTCATGTTGGCTACAATGACATGATTATGCTCCCAATTTTGCCATTTTTTTCGATTGAATTGTTGAAATGTAACTATATCCTTACGAATGAGCAAGCTATTTTGTATAATTTCAAAATTTTGAATCATTCTGATATAAAAATTCCTCTAAATTAAATATTGACACAAGCTTGCATTGTCTCTCCCACCATACTCCACCCCTCAGTTGCGATTATTCTATTATGTACATGATATTTGTGATTTCATTCTATGTAACGTAATCAATCATGAATAGTTATGTAATGATTTCCTTTCTATGTAGTTAGAATTGCGGGACATGGAAATTAGGTATTCTTACGACTTCTAATCTCATCCATGTAGACATATTTACAGTAGTTGTCACAGATGTCTTTTTAGTACAACAAATGTGGAGGTATGAAAATTTGAACCTTCGTCCTCAATAAGAGTACATGTCAATTACTAATTACTAATTACCTATGGTTGATGATGCTGAAAATCGTTCCCTTACAAATATGTTATGTTTTGATAACTCTCTTAAATTAATAGCCCTCAATTTGCGGCTCTTAACTTCAATACTATGTTCCAAAAAAACTGCAAGCTACCGAGTCAAAATTACTTTTACTATTACAAAATCCCACAACTAGTTTGAGAACAAACAGATACTGATATGACAACAGATGCATTCATGGTAGAATTTACTCAATAGGGAACGGCATGGCATGAAAAAACCCTTCTTCAAAGGGTGTATTTCATACCTCAGAAGAGGTAGACGTTCGATCCTGGTAGCTCTGTCAGGATCATATGTGACTGAAAGCGAGTCTAATGCTTGGTGCTTTCATTAGAAAATAGACTGCTTTTCAATTTCTTTGCAGAAGACGTGAAAAGATTTCGAACCGATGTAACAGGGTCATTGACCTGGAAAAGTAAACATAGTTTTCAGTTATGATTCCCTTGAGATGAAAGTCATAATAAAGACAGTCTCCTGTGCATGTGCACACAAGGGCAAAACTACAATAGGGCATTTAACAGCAAGAGGTTGAAAATCCAAGAACGAAATATATGGATAAATCATCTCCCATTGAGTGAACTACTGCTCCAATCATAATCAATGAATGCTGTGGATTAACTACTTGAATTTGTTCCAACACAACTTCAGTCTAGAACATGGTTTTTTTAAAAAATTAGGTTACCATTTCTAACAAGTGAAGGCCAAAATGACATTGGCAAGACCAATATACCGCGGCACCACTCTTTTGCATTATAATATTAATAGAGTGAACATCTAAATTGCTCCAAAATATCACTACTAGACATTCTTACGTACCTTAATAAGGGCCGCCAATGGAGAGTTCTTAGGTGAATGTGGTGAAGAGTTTTTTTCACGCTGTAGAGCGCTTAGGGTTTGTTTCCATCCAGGTGCCACGTTTCCTGTGGCAATCCAAGAGCAAAAATTTCTGTGCTGCCTGATTGGATCGAACTCCATTATACTACCCAATGATGCAACCTTGGAATAATCCTCTGCAAGGAGGAAGATAAAAGGTATTGAAATATAATTCATCATTTAGAAATAAAATGACTTGGAAATGATAAAAGAGGGGATATAAACTTGGCTGGACAAAAATACAAATACGGTTAGTTGACTTGTTGGTTAGCTAACTGCTAGTGTGAGTATCCCATATTAAAAAAATCAAGAGATCACTTGATGTTTATAAGATACATGGGTTGCTTCTCTCGTTGCCAGTTGGTTTTGAGATAGAACCCATGTTATCTACTATGATATCAAAACTCATGATATTCAAATGGGTATTCAGTTCAAAAACAAAAATTGAGATCCAATCAAAGAATGGTAAACCCTAAAAAGGCACCATCTTGAGAGGATATGTTTAGGAGCCCTTGGAGAAACCATGGGACCTTACAATGTTTATAAAATACTTAGGCTACTCTCATTGTCAATTAGTTTTGAGATGGAACCCATGTAATCAAATAGCTAGGAATAGGATAGTCAAGGATAAATTATATAGAGAATTCCTACTCAATCAATCTAACATTTGATACGTTATGCTAATGTTCAGGCATGCATGGGAAATAGCTCTCTTCTATAAGATTTCCCCAGTATAAGAAACAAGCCAGAAAGTAGATTACTGCCCATAGACAACTTACCTCCACTTATTCCACACACCTTGTTTTCATGTAAACAATTAACTTTAATATTTATTGCACTTAGATCAGCCAATACCACCAAATTAAAGCACGAAGCCATAGAGTATCTTAGAGGCTGTCTTGCCCATGGCTCTGACAACTAGAGAATCTATAAATATGCTGCATGATTCGCGGAAAAGAAAGATTAAGAGGGTGTTGTACCTCCACCATGGACAATATGCTCGCTGTTCACAGAGGTGTGCACTTTGTCATTGGTGTCACCTCCTTCAGGGTCCTGGTTTTCTGAGGTTGTGTGGTTATCAGAACTAAGTTTGTCTTTCATTGATTCTTTCATACTGGAAATATTTGTATTTGTATCAACTTCAAAGCATGAGGATTTACATGGGGTCACCTGCGAGTTGGCCAAAGAAACCTCTTTGCTATTTGAAGTATCATTTTCTGAAACCTGTTGTGAATCACAATGGTCCGAGACATCAGAAGGCAACTCCTTTTCACTGCATTCACTACTCGTGATCATAACAGCATCGGTTGACGTCAAAGGATTTTCGACTGGAGAAGGTAGGGGATGCATATCTGCTGCTTTGTTACCAGAATCCGACTGTATTGAATTCCCAGCATTCTCCAACACTTCAATTTTCTGCACAGGAACAATCTCTGTCATCTTTACCTGAGTTTCTTCTGTTGAAACCTGTTGTGAATCACAATGGTCAGAGACATCAGAAGGCAACTCCTTTTCACTGCATTCACCACTTGTGATCATAACAGCATCAGTTGACGTCAAAGGATTTTCAACTGGAGAAGATAGGGGATGCACAACTGCTGCTTTGTTACCAGAATCCAACTGTACTGAATTCTCAGCATTCTCCAACATTTCAATTTCCTGCACAGGAACAATCTCTGTCCTCTTTACTTGAGTTTCTTCGGTTGAACCATTCAAACTAGATTCAGGTAAGGTTACCTGAGCAGTAACACTTGTACCTTCCAACAAAGGGGTCTGATCATCACCAGAAGTACTGCGTCCAGGATCAAGTGTTGGATTCTGTAACAATCTTATGTCTTCTGACTGGATTTGTCCAGTAAGGATGCTATCTTCATTGCTTTTGCTATTCTGTAACATATTTTTATCTGAGGAATCAACTTGGACCAGATCACTAAATTTTTCATCATTGAATAGCCTAGCCCTTAAACTTTGGCCAATTACAGGCAAAGTGATGGTGGCCTTGAAACTCTGTCGTGCAGGGGTAGGCCCTCCTGCAATAGTTGAAGTTAATTTTGATATTCCAACATTACCAATGCCTGCATGATTGATGACACTTGTATTGCCTGACTCACTGTTTAGTTCAGTGGGTCCAACCAATCTGATGATCTCCACAGGCCTAGGAATTGTATGGAAAGTCCATAATCCAACACTAGCTCCACAGAGTCTGCAATCTAAAACCACAGAATTGGGATAAGATTGCAATTCACTTGAAAGCTCAGGAATTCTATTTCCATCTGCATTTTCTTTGGTGGCAGCAGTGAATAGATTGACTGTCGGACATGAATCCAAAGTGGTGGATTTCTTGAGAGATTGATCTGACCCTGACTTGCAGTCAACTACATAGGGCAGTGAACGGGGTTCCCATCCAAACAAGCTAATTAGCTTTAGAGCCTGCAATAGTTTAAATTTAGTTAATTTCACTGAGAACCAGAAAGAGAACTTTTATTAAGAATTATGGGGAAACGTTTAAGGGAAAATGCAAGTACTTATAACATCTTATCACCCATACAGGTCCTAAATTTTACTAAAATACAAAGCCAAGCTCAGAAAGATTGGCACAGGTTAATAAAATAAATAACATTGACAAACAACTCCTAAGAAGATTTGTAATTACTGGAAGTGTAGAGATCAATGGAGCAAGAGCAAAACCTGATAATATACTTTAGCAGCATCTGAGTCACGTCCATCTCCTAGGTACTCAATTTCAGATTTGTTAAGAGACTCATTCCCAATTTCCTCCAAGGTTAATTCTTCAAGAAATTGCTTGAGGTGGGAACTCTTCATCCATTTGAGAAATGAAGACGAAATAACAGGGAGAGCTGAAAGATGTAGTAACATAGAATAACGCTCCCTAAATTTATTGACTAAAATTGGAGGAGGGGTAGGAGGAAAATCAGCCAATGCTTCATCACAGGCATTATCTATCCAGGGACAGAGTAACTTGTGCCCATTGTCCAACTTTAAGCTAAATACCAAAGCAGCCTTCTCAACTGAGAGGGGGAAAAACACAGAACAATTCATATTGAGTGAAAAAGAAGGAAAACCAAATGTGTCACATTCTTTCAGTACATGTATGTGGTAGAGAATTGTACCTTGTTGCTGATTCCAGGAAGATGGAGTAGAGAAAAGGAGACGTGCTCCGCACGATTCACAAGCAATAGTATCCATATCTACATTGGCCCAACCTCTTCTAGCACAATTTACAGCATTTACCACCTATGAAAGATTTAAAATTTTCTAACATTAGAATCAAGAATATCCAAACTGTGTATATGTTTTTCATAGAAGAGATAAAAAAAGGGACATTTACATAAAATCAGTTGTTTGCAAACTACATATAGAACCCATACTCTCTCCAAAATAATTGATATGGAAATACTGAATACCTAGGAAAATCAAATAAAAGACTACTCAAACAAATCACAACTCATAGAGAAGCATAGCAAGAGTGCAGAAATGCATCATAGAGACCATTATACAGTGTGAAAACCTGATCAAATACAGACATTTGAAAAGAGAGAACTTGAAGAGAGAGATGAAGAAACATCTGTATCACTAAGATAATATGGAGATATACGGAAGGTTTATGCAGACAAAATAAAAAGAAAACGTTTGTGATAAAAGATGCTATAGAAGGTTTGGCATCCAAAGTTTGTTTTATACGAAGGGCAAAAAGTAGGGATAAGTTCTCTGAGAACTTTGTACAGAAGAGTGTTGTGAACTTGAATATTAGAGTGTGCGAAGAGAATATGAGATAATAGAGTAGTGAGGGTAAGAAAGGAAATGTAGAGGAACCGTTGTTAAGAGTTAGTTAGAGAGTAGAAAACATTGGGGGGACCATGCGAATGATGTAGGGTTTAAAGGAGGCTTGGGGGGAAGGAAAGGGTAGGCAATTTTGTGATCAAGCTTTGCTTGAGAGGAGAGGATTTCCAACCCTCTAGAAAGTGCTGGTGGCTATTTTCTTCTTTTATTCTTCTGCAATTTCATTGTACTTTTCCCTTGAAGTTCATAAATAAAATCGTAAGAGCTGTGCTCTGTTCTTGGGAGCTATTTTGTTAGGAGATCAGTACTTGCAGGTGAGGAGTTTCCTAACAGAGAATATGAGATAATAGAGTAGTGAGGGCATGAAGAAGTAAGATAGAGCAAATCATGTAAAAAATTCACAGCCTGATGAAAAACACGTGAAATAACAGCAAATAGCCAACAAAATATCATTTCCAATTGCCAGATATCATATTTTCATTCTGACCCTGCTTGCTCTAATATTTATTTCCTAACCAGAGAATAAAGGAATTCATTTCCAATTGTCAGAGGGTGCAGTTGAATCACAAAACATTGCAATTGACTTGAATGTGGTCAATCTTTTAAAAAGAATCAGAAGACAGTGTAAACCTTATCCTCTTCTCCCTTGCCCAAGATAGATATTTCCAAAAATTGTATCATGAAAAAGAGAACTCCACCTCCACCGAAACTTTAAACTATGATCAAAGGGGAGAAGGCAGTCCACCAAATCCAAAAAAAGGGAATTCAGCTTATCTCCAAAATATCATCAGAAAAACAGAATTGAATAGCATATATGTCGAAGTAAAACCAAGGACTATCAACCGAGTAAAATATCCGCTAACCAATGGAATAAGCACAAACACTACAAAACTAAAAATTGAAATTACAAGAAATATTCATAAAATGTTAAGAAGAAAGTGGACAACTGAATCAAACCTTAGGTTTACCAAACCATGTCATTGACTTGAATGTGGTTAATCTTTTCGAAAGATCTCCACGGTCCCAAGGCCTGCATAATGGAGCATCCAAGGATCCAACAGAAGCTGAAGAATGCTTCTGCAATGCCTCAATTACATCACTTTTTGACCTCAGCTCTCCCACTACCAAAGCAGACGAAGAATATGGCCGCTTCCTCCCTCTCGACAATTGTACTCCGGATGGACTAGCATTTTAATCAAGAAAAATAATGTCAAACAATTTCAAAACTTCACTCAAGAGAGGATGAACAATCACAAAGTTCAGCCAGCCTATTGCCAAACCACACACATAGAAACTAGCTGAAATCAGCTTATGCTTTCATCTTCTCAAGAACCAACACAAACGAAAAACACACACAATGAGCTAAGAAAAGAAAAGAACAGCGAGAAAACCTGGAGGAGGAGGACGGGGAAGATGCGGAATTTGAGTTTGGAGTGGCTTGTGCATTCTGAAAGAGCTTGTCCATTATGGAATGGAATCTCTTCTCTGAATCCTGTGACATGGATTGATTCGAAAATCAGAATCTCGATTCTCGACGGAAAATTGGGAGTGAGCGTGCGACAGAGAGACGAAGCTGCAATCCAGGGCTCCGGCAAAATTCTTTCTTGTGGCGTTTTCTTCTGTTTGCGTGTTCGGCGTCGGCCAGTGGACGTAGCGTAGTATCAATCGGTGTGTGTCTCCGTCTCCGACTCCGCCCTCACTTTAGAGATGGAAGCCAATGGCACCATCTGTAATTTGCATCAACGCCATTGATTTTATGATCTCAAGCTATGTTCTTATTATTTGACAATATTTCTTTAGAGATTTTTTTTAGTTTAATACTATTCCTTTTAATAGTATAATAATAGCTAGAAAATTCGAACTACATACATTTTTGTCGCTAATACATACAAATTGAACATAGACTTAAGATTTTAAGATTTAATTTTTTAAACCTATGATATAATATACAAATTAGGCTCAATTTTGATTTTTCACCCTATATATTATTAAAAAGAAAAAAAAAAAAACTAGAACTCAATTTGAGAGTATATTTTAAGTCCGAGTTCTAAAATTTGGAGCATTGTTTTTTCAAATTACAATTTATAATTGTGTTTACACAATTTCTAAGATTTAGTGAAATGTAAAGTATTATAAGGCTTAGTGTAGCTATATTACAAGTGTTGGTGGAGCTCTAGGTTTGGGGCTTGTTGAATATGTGTTGGGAATATGCAGTCTTATGAAATTATAGAATATAGCTCAATGAAGACTACGATATTTTGATTCTATGTTTCAGAACGTAAGTCTTAAAATATTACGCGTCTACCTTTGAATTTTGAATTTATTTTTCAATTGATTTTTAGGTTTCAAAATCTTATATTTTTATCCTACATTTTCATTCATGCTTATTTTTTTGTCCTTTGTGTTAATTTTCTATTTCACTAATTTTTCGTCACTATTAAAATATTGAAAGCTAGAGATCAATTGAAACTAAACTTAAAACTCAAGGATAAAAGTATAACATTATAATTTAGAGACAAAATGGAAACTATATGCAAAATTCATGGATAAAATTGTCACATTATGAAAGCTAGGAACCAAATAGAAACTATACTTAAAATTTATAATATATCTAAACTAAGTCTTAGTTGAAACTTCCTAAATTTGAAGAGAAAAATTAAAATGTTTTACTATTTTAACATGAGCCTAACTCATTTGGTATAAAATACATATCTTTCACCGAAAGATCAAATATTCAAATCTCTAATATTGTTGAACTCATAAAAGAAAAAAAAAACATTGTATGATCTCGCAAGCAAATTATTTTATATAAAGTTACCTACTTTTTTTCACTCCTTCCTATTTACTAAACCGTAATACTTAGGTATATCTTGGGATGCATCTTCTCTCATCACTCACACCAAAAACGAATTAAAATATTTCAAAAAAGAAATAGAAAAAATTTGTCAAATGATGATACCATGATTGAACAATTCGATGAGATAAAACTTTTTTTTATTAGCAATTTAATTCCATTTAGATAAATTAGAGAAAGCAAAGACTAAAAAAAAGAGATATCTTCGATTCTAACATATAAATAATATCAATATATTAAACGTTACTAAAAATATTTATAAATAGAATAAAATAGATTACTCTTTTATTTCATCCAAAAAGTCTTTTTTTCTTTTTAGTTCAATGGCCTGTCACCCAGCCGGCCTTTTTTTTTTTTTTTT
>QLSR01000118.1:330460-349631 GCA_031780015.1 Citrullus colocynthis | reverse complement strand
AAAAATCCAAAAAAAAAAAAAAAAAAACATATTTAAAGTAGTAAATAAATACTAAAGTTAAAAGGTTTATTATTCATTTTATATCAATTCGAGGTCAAATAAAAATTATATCCAAAAATTTACCTCACAGTGTAATAAAATAAGTAAGTAGCTCACATTAAAAGAAAATTCCTAGGTTATGAATATTAGGATACAAAATCGCATCTGGTTACCAGACTATTAAAATTTGCTCAACTATGAAATTTGAAGAAAGTAAAATTGTTACTAAGACAGCAGTTAGCTAGTATCTTACAAACTGTCTCTCATCTCCCTCATTCTTCCTCCCATAAGGATTGCTCTTAATGAATCTGTTGCTGCTCCCTTCTACTTTACGCGTTTTCTTCCTGAATTTTGAAGCACTGCTGTCAATGTTAAGGTTGACCTTTGGAGGGTTGGAAAAGCAGAATGAAGCAGCAATACCCTGTTCACATACATTGTTTCAGAGTGATTTTCAACATGACAAATGTGATTTTGACAGTTTTAAAATCATTTACAAATCTGCACACATTTGTTCATTTTCACATGAACAAAGACTTATTTATCCACAACAGGTATCCACCATATTTTAGTTAGTGAAGGCCTTGACATGCATAGCATAGGCGACTTATATTGACATGCAAGCATGCCGAGATTTATATATATGGGTTAGATGAGAAGAAATTAGTTAGTACCTGGAGATCAAGGCGGTGGACATTGAAAATATCTTTCATAGAATGTGAATTGTAAGCTAATATATAGGATCTGTAAGCATCCTTAGCCGACTTGTTCAAATAATAATTGCTGCCCACCAGTTTCTCCTGCATCATTCAAAGGAGTCCAGGATTAGAGTCAATGGATGAGTAATGTTTCATATTTATGTGGCTGTGCTGGAGAGGACAAAGGAATTACCAGATGAGATTGCACATTGGCCAGTTTCTTATCACTGAACTCATACTCTTTGACGGGAACTTTTGCTGCCTGCCAAATAGAGAACATGAACCACACTCAAACTATTAAAAGAGCAGAACATTAGTGAAACTATGTTAATCCTCTATGCAAACAAGCTCCTATATACAATTAGGTTAAGAGCAACGTGATGCTTGACATTAGCAAAACTGTGGAATTCTGAGCATCGTTTGTTTTTGCTCTTTCTCTAATACAACTTAACCCCTGAGAAGAAGATAATTACTACCAGACCTTTAGATAGTGAAGAAATTGAAGCTCTTCAGGCATCAAGAAAAGTAGGGCATTTCCTCTGCTACCTTCGCCTCGAGCTGTTCGGCCAACTCTGTGAATATATTCCTGAAATCAATAATTTCATACAACATTAACGTCAATTAGTATAGGAATTACAAGGATGCTAAATGAGACACGAACATAATAATTAATGAGCAAGAGGCACCTTGGGTTCATCTGGAGGATCGTACTGCACAATCCAATCCTGAGACATTTGAAATGAGCATAGAGAATCAATGAGATATATATATTAAGCTAAATGGCTTTAAGAAATGTAAAACCTTTATTATCCTTTAACTCTAATTTAGTAAGCATTTTTCAGAGAGCCAGTCCACAATGAAAGTAGATACGAGATGCCAACTATGAAGTAAATACAAGTGCTATCAGTTTTGTCCTATAGTCATTGACATTTTCAAACAGTTTTAGTTCTTCGCTTCCTCATCCTTCCAATGTTTATGCTAATAGAATTGATCTCTTTTAATCAATCCAAACAAAGTATTAGTGGACATTTTCACCCTCACAGATCTCAAATGTAAAAAGGAGCCCCACATACCCCAAACAAACACTACAAGAAGTATACTCACACACACACACAAAATACATCAAGGGAAAAAGAAAGAAAAAGAAGAAGAAGAAGATGAAGAAGACGACTTACAACGGCGGGAATGTCAAGTCCACGTGCAGCAACGTCAGTACATAGTAGGATCCCAGTCTCGGCCTTGATGAAGGAAAAGAAGGTAGAAGTTCTCTTCTGCTGCTTTTGCTTTCCATGGATATCCATGCAGTCGACCTTAATGTATCTAAAAAGGTCCGCATGGAATTTTACAGAGTTACAAGACGAGAAGAAGACCATTACTTTCTTAGATAAATTTCTCTTCAAGAAGGAATATAAAAGAATGAATCTTTTTGAACTAGGCACAACACAGTAACCTTGTTGCAACCCCTCGTTGGTGACCTACAATGTAACAACACATGCAATTCAATCAATCAGAGGCAAGGACTAACATATTAAATTAACATATATACAACAGTGCATTATGTTACCTTTGTTCTTCCATCATCCACGTCAATATAAATAGGAGTTGACTGAAACGACAAGCGAACAAGATCTTCAACCTGTATTTAAAAAAAAAAAAAAAAAATTGTTGGGATATCGGTGGGGATGGAAAGAACCAAAATCAATCTACATGAACAAAGAAATAGAAGTTCATAAAATGATAACCATATATACATCATGGTACAAGAGAAGAAAACCCAGGAGAGAAGAAGTATAAAAGTTGAATGCAATGAACAAAGACAAACCTTTTGTGTTTGGGTTGCTGAGAATAAAGCAGTCTGCCTATTCTGCAAATAATATGCAAATTAAAATACAATCAGACTACAGTATTGCGCAAGGAAAAGAATGATCAACACCATAATAATAACAACAACAATAGTAATAATGATAGCACACTCCTACCCAAACACTACTTTAACCCCATTTGCTAAGGTACATCAGACGATGTGGCAACTTTTAATAATTGATACTACAGTCTTGAAAAAGCTCAATTATCGTAAAAGACATACAACAATGGTCAATTACCTTTGGTAGAAGCTTTATAATTTGTTTCATTTCCTCCTCAAAATTGGTTTCCAATATCCTGTCTGCTTCATCAATTATGAGGCACTGCAAAAGACGTTTAGACAGGAAAGAATGTTATGACACATTATAAGATTGAGGATTTCATACAGGATATTACCAACATAATTTGATGAGTTACTCAAATGCAAATTCAAGTCACTGAGAATAGGAAATGAAAATTTGAGATTTTTTAGAGGCGATAGAAACCAATTTAATTAATACATAAGCCTATTATCAGTGGAATAGTTTCTTATTAAAAAAACTGAGGCTGAAAGGAAAACAGAGAACATGAGGAGCAGACAACATGCTGGCAGGAACGAGTTCATAGTGGAAGTCACTAGCAACAGAATTTAAAAAATCCAATCTTTACTTAGCACTTATAAAAAATATTTTCCAACATCAATAATAGCAAGCAAATAAAAAAATAGGCCACATTACCTTCAAATTTTTAAACACAAAATTCTTGGTATGCTGAAGATGGTCAAGAAGTCGACCAGGGGTTGCTATTAATAGATTAACCCCCTTTGTAATACGATCAGCCTCAGCTTGTCGGCTAGAACCACCAGTAACAATGCCAAGTGTCTGTGAATGATATTTGAGAAGCTCTTTTGCCACTTCATGTGTCTGAATTATTAAAAATGGTAAGTAAGTAATAATATCAAGAGAGCCGAGATGGAAGGAAGGTTGAAATAAAATAACCAAAAAAATGGTTCTTAGTGATCTAGCCCCATAGCACAGAAATTCATAGTATTCTTCTAAGAATTTTGTTTTTGTTGGGTTGCTTTGTTGATAAAGCATAAAGGGAGATTTTTATTCTCTTCGAATTTTTCAATCGTGAAGGAAGCTCTTACTTCATTTTTAAAGAATATAAATGTTAAAGACAGATCTAGGGAGTGAGTCCGAGTTGGCTTCATAAATTACTTTGTATCTTTGTAATTACAATTCCTTTCTTATTACTACAAACTGAAGCATTTTTTGAAAAAAATTGTAAGCTCCTTCGACATCAATATGAGAAGTCATCAATAACTAAATTATTAAAAGAGAATGCGGGTTAGGAGAAAAATTCTACCAACCTGCATTGCAAGCTCCCGTGTTGGGCAAATAACTATAACACCAGTTCCATTACGAGGAGTAAAGCAGATGTGATGTAGGAGCTCCACAGCTGGTATAAGAAAGGCAAGAGTTTTCCCGGATCCTGTCCTTGCAGCTCCAAGGATATCTTTCCCAACTAGAGAAGGCGGAATTGCTCTGGCTTGAATCTACATTCATAATATCAGGAAAATTTAAGAGTATGCAAGTCCATATATTAGTTAGACTCAAATCCACATACACCATTTGTTGTACTAAAAAAAACAAAACCAACAAAAGGTCCATTAAAAGAATTCCAACCTATACTCGAGCGTTCAGCTTACCCCATTGAAAGCTATTTATAGTTATCATCAAGGTTAATCAAAGCACTGAATACCATTAATCAAGCCCTGAAATTTTTTCCAGTTTTCCCATTCACGACCTCAAAATATAATAGTTGTGGCTTGCGTACTTCAAGTTCGTGCTAAATAGTTATCAGTAAAAGTTTTACCCTTAAAATTCAATCCCTACATTGGCCTTAACGAAGTAAGCAACTGAACAAGACATGGAACACCAAAAAGTAGATTGTGCATACAAAATCTTTCTCCAGCAAACTTAAAATTCTCACGAATATTTGACAATAAACCGCCTAATCAGAAATCTCACCTGAGTCATATGCTCAAATCCCATGTCTTTAATCGCCCGGAGAGTTTTCTCCGACAAGTCAAGCGAATCAAATGAAACAGTACTCATAATTCCTGATCCAACAGTCTTAAACTTCTTTTCCTCGTTCTCTTTCTCCTCATCCTCCTCAACCTTCCCTTCCACGCCATCCTCGCCCTCGCCATCGTTAGCATTTTCATGTCCTTCCTCGTCCAACTCGTCCTTCCTCTTCATTTTTGTCTTCCTCTTCTTCTTCATCTTCTCGTCTTTTTCCACTTTCTTCACTGATACATTGCCTTCAGCATCTCCTTCCCCTTCTTCTTCACCTTTCATTGGATTTTGAAGTTCCGATTCTTCCGCACCCGTTGAAGGAAGATTTTTCTTGGGTCTCTTCCTCTTGCGCCTTTTGTTCATTGCCTCTACCTCTGATGAGGAAGGAACTTTCTCATCCAGTACGACCATGGCACTGACTTCCAAGTGATGATTCTCGTAAGAATTTCTAATAAAAGTAATGAAATTGAAGAAGTTGATGCCTTGCTTAAGCAAATGGTGGTTCAAGCTGCTCAAGTTTTCTAGGGTTTATCTGCTAAAACCTGAGCTACCAGAGTACTAGAAAATACCACGAACTTGAACGACTTCAATAAGTGAGTCGAGTTGGACGTTCACATTTGGGCCGACAAACTCGGACCGTTTAAATAAAATTATTGGGCTCTCTGGACCTCGGACGTGACGGCAGGCGGCCACGAACGACAACCGGCGAATTGACGTGGCTGGAGCGGCGGGGTGGCCTGACCGACGGTAGACGACGGTGTCTGGGGGGAGCGGCGGCGAGTGGCCTGGCGAAAGCGTCTGCGAGAGAGTGAGAAAGATGAGAGGGGAGTGTAACGGCAGCATTCTTCTCTCTTTTTAATTTAACTTATATACTCATACCTAGTAACTTTAACTAGGGTTGGCAAAAAAACCTGCGGACTCTGACCCGATCGGGTTGGAAATTCTCGGTTTGACCAAAGATAGAGATTAAACCAGGACCAATTTTTGGGTACCCGTTCAGAGAAGGGAGGGTATCCCCGCCTCGACCTCAAATACCTGATACCTACTCGTTTATATATAAAATTATATATATATATTGTTGACTCTCGTTGTCTCGCTCTCGCTCTCGCTAACTAAGTTTTATCATTGATAATGATACTCTCTCACAATTCTTGCTCTCGCTATTAGTTTTTTAGTTTGTGATTTATTATTATTATTATTATATATTTTTTTTTTTGTGGAGCAGTCCCTCAACGTTAACTTATTTAGTTATTGTAGTAATTTGGGCATAATCTTACTCTCGCCCTCTCTCACTGGCTTGCTCTTGTCCTCTCTCGCTGGCTTGCTCTCGCCCTTCCTCACTGGCTCACTCTCGCCCTCTCTCGCTGTCTCTCGTTGTCTCACTCTCGCTCTATCTCTAGGAATGGGTCCCTGCGAGGACCCATTTTCCTAACGGGGAATCCCCACTTACAAATGGCAAGGACAGGGGGTATGGGGGTAAATTCCCCAAACAGGGTCGGGGACAAGGAATCCCCACCCGCCCTGCCTCAACTCTGACCCCGTTGCCATCCCTACCTTTAAGAAAAATTATTATGAATAGAAAAGTATCAAACTATTTATAAATATAGCAAAATTTTATTTCTTATCTATGTGTCTATCAGGTAAATTGATAAATGTCTATCGTAGTCTGTCACAGATTGAAAATAAAATTTTGCTATATTTGTAATTATTTTCAACAAATTTTTTTTAAAAAATATCTCTAAATTTAATTTTTATATATAAATATTTAATAATAATAATATATAGAAAAATTATTCTAAATGACAAAATCGGTTAAAGTATTTACAAATAATAGCAAAATATCACAGCCTATTTACGCTAGACCGCAAATAGACACAAATAGTAGTCTATCCTGGTCTATCTGAAATTTTGCTATATTTATAAATATTTTGGTTCATTTTCCTATATGTGAAAAGATATCTAATATATAACTCTAAACTCCAAAGTCAATTTAACACATGTATATATATATATATATATATATATTCCTCTAAATAATATTGTCTTGGCTCCAACCTAAAATTCAAGATTAAATGGCTACAAAATCTAAATAATTTAAGATAAATAATTCATAATTATCTAAAACTCGGGAGGTCACATACGCCATATTAATAAAGTTCTGTAAAATATACTTACACTATATTGGAAACATATGCTACAAGTAATGATCTTAGTAATGTGGTAAGAAGGTTGGAGAAAATGACCTATTTATGTATTGTTATTCAATATGGTGCATCTGCAGAAATTAGAGGACCGATAGAGAGCAACAAAATAAAGCAACAGTGGAAAACAAACAATAGCTATTGCTGATTCTCAAATTTAAAATAAGCAAAATTAACCAAAAATGGTTAAGAATAAAAAGCTCATTAAAGTTAAGGCAATGTAAAATAATACTAAAATAATAACTATATAAACATGGTTTACACAACCACGAAATATCATTAAATTAATTTTAAAAGTAAACCATATCAAACAACGTAAAATACTATTATTAGATTAAATTTTAAATAAGTATAGAATATGTAAACAATAATAATATAAACAAGCAAATGTATGGAGGATTCAAAAAAACAACTTGATTAGCTAATAAAAAAAAAGATAGATTTAAATAGATTTTGGGGGAGAAAATCAGGAAGAATCTATAATTTAAATTGGAGAAATCTTTTATTTAAGCCAATACAATATTTGGAATAAATATTGTATTATTATAAAGTTGGGGAGAATGATTTGTTTATGTATTAATATTTAAATATAATGTATTTGCAAGAATTAGAGGACGAGCAAAGAGCAACAAAATAAAGTAAGTTTTGACATTTACTTATGTGTGACAAAAAAAATTATAGCTATTGTTGATTCTCAAATTTAAAATCATCAAAATTAACTTTAAACTTGTTAAGAACAAAAGCTTGTTAACATTCGGGCAATATAAAACAATATTGGCATGATAACTATATAAATATGATTTACATAACATTGACATTACAAATACCGTATGTGCATAAATGTTTATTAGTTGATTCTCATAATTGAATATTACAATTACATCGTATGTGTAAATGTTGATTAATTCATACAAATTTACAACTAATTATCATAAATACTTTTTTTTAAAAAAAAATTATATCACGAACTTCTAATTGTTACTTTAAGGCTTAATTTATTTATTTAATTTTTAAATAGTACGTTCATATTTCAACGTATGAATATTGATAACATATAAGTTAGTTATCTTGCTATATATAAACATAGAGCTAATTTTGAAATGGAAAGCTACTTCTTCTAATAGGTGGTTTTTTATTTTTATTTTTATTTTTTTAATTTGATAATTGATACGAATAACGTAAAGATGATAGATGAAAACCTGAAAATTGTATTTGAACTTTTATACATGAAAGGTCATCGAAGAACGAATATATATATATTTTGCAATTTTTAAACTAAATTAATAAAATTTATTGTATTTGGCGTATATGTTGGGAATTAGTGAATAAGACACTAAAATACTATTTCAAAAATCCAATATTTGATCTCCACTCACCATCAAACATTCAAACATTGAAAACACATCAACACAACTGCTAAAGATCCGTTGTTCAATGTTAAAATTCTTAAAGTTTCAGTATTTAATTTTATTTTCTACGTATGTATGGATAATAAAAAGAATGGTGAAATACTTTGCGACTCATTTCATTTTAATCCCTAATTTTAATGAAAATTGGAATTAGTCTTGATTGTTAGCTTGAAGTTATTTTTTTAAAAAATCAAAATTGTTAAAATAATACTAATAGTTTCATAAAAAAACACACACAAAAATTTAATATTATTTTCAAAATTCTTTGCTGGAAGATTAATTAGACTTTTATCTTTTTTGAGAGAAGTTAACAACCAACTAGAACTAGAGACTAATTTTACAAGTTGTTGAAAGTAGGACTAAATATAGATATTTAAAAATGTTATGAACATAAACAAAATTGATAAGCAATGAAGGGCTAAATCCACGTGTAGAAGAGAGAACAATTTTATTATTAGAGAGGAATATCATATAATATAGATTGTAAAGACACCAAGGTTAAAAAGTTTTTCTAAACCCTATAACCAAAATCATAAAAAAACATATAACGCATACACAATTTAGGTTTTTGGGCATTGTCCCTGAGCCTCCTTAAGCTATCAAGGCACATCGTCCCTAAATCCCAACTCGCATCACCACCATGATACCCCGTATTTGGTCATTCAAAGTGCTAAATAATAGATTCAAGGCATTAAAAATAAAAAAAATAGAACAAGTCTCAAGATACATCATTTAACATAAAAACAAAATTTTGTGGATTAGACGTGGGTTGCTAACACTTGTAAAAGCAAGAAGGGCTTGTGTGGGCAAATTGGGAGACATCTAGCCGGACTAGATGCAAGTCTTCATCACAGTGTGATACTTTAAACAGACAAATGGCAATTTATATCACCATCCAAACCCACACAAATGAGCTCTGATTCAACAAATCCTTCTTGGCAACCCCTCCATGCTTAAGAAAATAACATAATATAAAAAATTATAATCTTCAAAGTTGATGATTTAATCTCGAGTTTCCTCTCATATTTTAGAGCAGGTGAGAGAGATAGAATAACAACATTTGATATGGAAACTGTATGAAACAATCAAGAAACCTAAAGGGATATCAGCAATAAGAAGGATTTCTTTTTTCTTTTTATGCATAATAAGGTGAAAAGTCTATATTAATTGACGCAATGATGGTATAATGAAGCAGGGCTAGCCACCATTCTTTTGAAGAATGATTGATTAGATCCACACAGGAAAAAATAAAGGGAGGAGGAACAGTGCTTTTTTGTTAGAGATAATCTTAAGCATTTTGTTTACTTTCTTTTTGTTCTCTTTTTTGCCCAAGCTGTAACCCACACTTTTCCAAAATACCCCATTCTCCCCCTCTTTCTCCGGATATGGGCAAAGAGAGAGAGCTTAATGAAAGCCATGAAACCAGGAAGAGAAAAAGAGGCCACTACCAAGTGGCTACATCGAGCCCACTAGCCAAATCGTCATGTGAAATTGGATCCTTTTCTTTCAACTAGACCGATCTTTGGGGATTCATGTTGTTATTCCCTACTCTATGTCTATAATAGAATCAAACCTTTCCCCGTGTTCATTCATTAGATTCTTGAGTAATTTTACCCCATTTGATCTTTCTCTGTATATATAGAAAATCAATCTATGAAATTATGATGAAGTGATAATCCCAAAACTATGAGAATAGAATCAAGCCAGAAACTTAAGAGATGTGAAAGTAGAGACTTGGTACTTTGAAGGAGAGTAAAAAGCAGTCAACAAAAGGAGGAAAGCTCAACAGTGGTGTCAGGGATGCGAGTTGCAAATTCTTACGATATTTCTTTGCCCTTTTGATGACTTCGAACTGGCTTTATTTAAAAACATATTGGGATTAATTTCCCACACAGATTTGTGAAACAAAAGAAGTAATGATTGGAATATCTTAGTCTATTATCCAATAGATCAAATGCTGAAATTTTGTGGTGTGTACATAAGTTGCCAGATGATTGAAACCTCACAAAGAAAGATGAAGGAAGAAGACACAGAACTAATGATCGTTGGTGAATTTATTGAGGAAAGGTTGTAGGTGGGGGGGACATCCTTGCCCTAGAGCACCCCCACCATTCTGAAAAAGAAGGCAACAGCAAGAATAATCTCTTTTCCTTCTTTAGTTTTCTTTCAACTTTACTCTCTAATCAAAGTATGACTGAGTTTATGAGCTTTCACAAAGTGCATCTCTATCCAAATAAAACCACGTATCTCTCTCATCTCCATCTATCAACCAAAAAAGAGAATGAAAATATGTCTGACATAGAAGAGAGTTTGGCTATAAATCATTCTGCTCAACGGTCCAATGGTTCATTAGCTCATAAACACACAAAAGTAAGACAAGATATTGAGTAAATTCACCAGGGCATAAAGCATCCTCAGACCTCATTATGGTTAGTTTAGAGACCAACAAACTAAGTTAGATCCACATGACATGATTAAAGAAGATGATGCTAGTATGGATAGATTATGGATGTCATTTTTGGAAAGAGAGCAAGGGTGGAAACAAATAGTAAAAGCACTTGCCTGCAATAAGTAATAGCATTGATTTAAATCCCTCTTTGTTTTGCTCCTGTAACATGTTGTTGTTGATTGGGGAGTCTCTGTCATTGGCAAACAAGAAAGATTTAACCAAAATGCAAAGACAATCATTTGATTGCAACACCCACCTTGTCTTATCAAATATAAAGGACTGAACAACAAACTATACATATACACCTTCATGGCCCCTCCTCCCATCATGTTATAATGTATTGCCCCCCCCCACCTACTCTAACAAAATACAATAAACCCACTAACCATTTTCCCAAAAGATGAGAAAGAAAAAGGAAAATTAAAACAAAAGTAAGGTTATGGAGAAATGTAGCTAGGCTCCATCATGGCTTGACTAAATTCTTTTCAAATGAGCAAGACCCAGAGCTTTCATGGCTGCAGCTTAATTAGACTCTAAGAAGATAGATACTGAGTTCAGGAGTTCCATTGCTATCTGGGTTCATCATGTAAAAAGCTTCGGAATCTCTAGAACCCACAATTCTCTCAAATTTGGCTCTCATGTACATGATTTCATTATCAGAACAAGCTTCAGATTCAGGCGACTCAGCTCCAGCCGATTCGGTTTCCCCTTCATAGTTTCCTGGAAGAACACCCGCACCCATTGAAATTGGCTCCACGGCCTTGAGAATTTTCATCTCTTTAACCCCACAATCTTTCCTTGTAGCAAAACCACTCTTCTTCCCATTGCAAAATGTCCTCCAAAGAGGCTGTTCTAGAAGTCTCACTGCTTTCTTTTCCCCTTCTTTCTCTTTATCACATTCCAACGCAATTCGGACCAACCCAGATGCCATTTCTTTTACCAAGCCACTAATAGGCGTCGCAAGCTCTACCAAAAAGGCAGGTTCCGAGTTGGGGTCTCTTTGAAATGCGAAGTGAACATGGCCACGCCGAGAACCGAAAAGGGTTCCAATGACCCGAGAACCCAGACCCGGTGAAAGGGTCGACCGATTTTTGGCAAAAACCGTGAGAACCGAACGCAACCGCGCAACTGCAACGGCCGGCATCTTCCTTCTTTGTGGTTGGGCTGCGGGATGCGGTGGCTGTGACTGCGGCAGCGGCTCTGAAGAGACGACTCTGTTTTTCTTCTTCACCTCTTCCAGGTCGGCGGCTTCGGAGGAGGGTTTGACAGTTGGGAGTGGACATTGATCGTCTTCTTCTTCACTCCCTACCTTCTGGGTCCAGTGGAAGTGTCTTCGGGAGGAGGAGGAGTCCATGACCGTCTTCATATGAAAAGCAAAGGAAGAGCAGGAAAGTTCCTTAAAATATTTGAGAAGAGACTGAGTGAGGGAATATAAAAGAATGAGAGAGATTCTGCGCTCCTCTTTAATTTGGTATGTGGGGGCAGTACTCAAAATTCTTTATTTTCTAGGCAGCGCTAGAGAATCCTGACAAAAGGAACACACACTGACCCACCAGCTGACATACGAAATATGAAGAGAGAGAGAGAGACACATAAAAATGGAAAAGAAAGGAATCTGAGGAAACAAAGTGAGTGTTCTTTCACTTTCTTGTGGGTAGAGAGAAGGGATTGGTAGGGATTTTAATTGACTGACCCTTTTACATTTTGACCCAAATCTCAAACGAGTAAAATTATGGGAGCCGAGGATCGAGACCCTACAAAAGAGCGGAGACAACACTGTTCACAATGAACATTGGTCGGAAAATGCAACCTCTGAATAATTCTGAGCTATGTTTTATGAAGATGCAAAGTATGATAAGAGATGACGTAAGGCTCATCTGAGAGTTGCTGAAATCTCATGGCCTTTGCTGGTTGTGGAGTATACATTCTACCAACTTCTGTAACTGACACCTCCTAGTTTAATGAGCCACAAGGATGAAGGAAGAGGGAAACTTCAAATTTTTGAAAAAAAAAATAATTAGCCGTTATATGATTTGACCTCCTAAACATAAACTAAATCTTAGTCGCGTTCAACTGCATTATGGCATTTTGACTCCACTGCTGATCTGTATGGTTCAAAATCTCGTTAGAATGCAGGTAGTGAGGTTATCTATTCTAACTACTTGCACTCATGTATGATAAAGCTGGGAAGCTAAAAGATAAAATCCACTCAACAGAAAAAGACAAAAACAATAAAGTAAAAACATGAGCAAGCGATGATGAACTGTAAACTCCCATACTCTTCTTTATTTCTTTGACCGAGCGATGATGAACTCATTGTTATGATGTAGTTGGATCTCAACTGGAGGACGTAACTCAAGCTTGATCAGCGCATGATCAGAAATGCACAATTCAAGAGCAGATTGACTGTGTTAAGGAAAAAACAACCGAGTCAGGGAGTATAAAAGGCAAGGGAATATATATTAATATATAATAATAGTTTGATACAAAACATTTCAGGAGGGAAACGTACAAGACCAGAAACTGGAAACTGATTTCGCACAGTTATTCCCAAGTCGTTCTGTTAAACTCCTTTAGTTAACTCTCTAAATTTTGATCAAGCTCTGGCTCTCACGTACTGGGAGTAGGGGCTCCACATATATTATTATTGCATGTGCCCTCCTGCAAACATTCTCTGCTGCTCAGGCAATGCTTCTTCCACTCGGTCCACACAACTGCAGTACTGCATTGCTCCATTTCACTCTCACATAACCCTGCTGGAGAAAATTCAAAAGACAAAATCAATAATGGAATGATTTCTAAAAATTATGGCGGTAGTTTCATTAGATGACTCTGGAAAATTGTTTTAGAACAGTTTTCAATTTTTATTTTTTGACAATATGTTAGGAGAATCGAATCTTTGATATCGAAGTTGATAGTACAAGCACTATGCTAGTTGAACTCCGCTCATTTTGGCTTCAATTTTTCATTTAAACATTACTTAAGAAGAGTTTTGATGGAATGAGTTATGATTAATATTATTCATAACACTATTCACATGTTTTGCAATTTTGAAAAAATTACTTCACCTTTTTTTTAAATAAAAAGAGATTACTTGTGATAAGAGAATACAATAATAAAAGAAAATTACTTTTAAAAAGTAGTCATCCAAGCACGTTTTTATAAATTTTTATTCTTAAAAACAGAAAACCATTTTGAAAATAGTTTCCAAACAATTCCCATATAATTTTTGTATAAAATATATTCATTTTTAAAATTTGACTTCATTTCGAAGGTTTTGGGGGTATTTACATTGAAAAGACGAGGATCCTAAGAGAGTAGCAAAACGCCTGCGAACGTTGAATGGATGGATCAGCACGGAGATTATAGACAGGTATTGACAAAATGGTTAAACACAGAGTAAAAATATATTACCATAGGGTCGAAATGGTGCTGTCCAGATGCTGCATAATCTTCCTGAATGTAGCGGCCAAAGCCAAACCATCTAATCATAAAACAAGTCTCACATTAAGATGAAAATGTTCACAGGATAAAACACCCATTACTAGTTTCTCTCCAAGTGATTTACAAATTTTCTTCAAGGAAATCTCGCTGTTCCCTATTCACACTTTCTTTCATTCAAATCATATTTTTGCTACCTTAAATTTATCCTTCTAAAAAAAAAATTTAAAAGACATCGCTCATTCTAAAAATACTCTTGATGAAATAAAAAGTACCCAAAATTATTATTAGATCCTCTTCATTGAAGTACTTAGAAGTTACAACAACAATAAGGATTAAACCATTGAAAAATGTTCTTACGAAAACACTTGCCACACTTACCTTGAAGCCTACATAGGTGATGGGTCACACAAAAGGCCTCGAATTAGTATTAAGAAAGAAAAATAGTGTGAGAAACCTACATCAAGAGAAAAGCACAAGCAAATTACAAAGTGAACAAATTAAGGAACTCCAAAAACATTCCCCATCGTTTGTCTTCAAAGTTTCTCCAGTTTTTTTTAAGGCAAATATTCCATAGAAATATCTTGCTGAGTGTTCTATACCAAATAACTTTACCTTTTCCGAAGTAACATAAATAGGAGATCAAAAGTATCTACGGACATGGTCCAGGAAATACCACTCTTTGAGAATAGAGATCCAACTAGTACTAGTAGAAGCAATGTGCAAATGTAAGAGATGATTGATGCTCATGTCTCTTCGTAGTTAACACAAATGATAGGGGAGGAGCTTAAACGCATACATGTTAAACATAATAGATGGATGGTATCGCGCATAAAGAGATGAAGGCCATTCTGAGACCAAGAACAAAGAGATGAAGGGCGTTGTTTTTACTTGTACTGGTAATTCAGAAATATATGAATCTTTATTATCTTCATAATTAATAGATTTATATGATAAAATTCTTTTGTTTCCTCTGTAACAAACTTCATTAGATTCTGACAATACATACTGTGCACCGATGCACAGAAAAGCGTGAACATTGTTTTGGGCGGAGGGGATTTAGATATTAATGGTAAGAGGATAATAATAATAACTTCAATAGAAGCAAATAAGGAACTCAAGGAGCTAACATCAGTGATTTGATATAGAATCTCTAAGTTAACTAACATAAATAAGCCAGTTTCTCGACAGCCAGTCTCAGCCTAAACCTCCTTCACATAGAAACTATATTGAGAAGTTAAAGATAAGCACCAATGAGATTAAAATAAAGCTTGCAAGCCACTATAGCCGATTTAGATAATTTTTTGGGGAAATAGATGCTAGTGGATGGTTGAATACAGCTCCTAGCTTTTACACCAGAGTGAAAGCAAACCATGAAAATGGAAACTGAAAAGTTCAGAGGGAAGAGATAGAAAATGTGAAAACTCGTAAACCCAAATAGGAAGAAAAACTGACAGTAGAGGGGGAGAAAAAAATTTAGCTGTACGATAATTTAGTAAATTACAACACTGCACACAGAAACAAAAAAAGAAAGAAAAGAAGAGAATGAATTCTAGCAGTTTTCTCATCCCCTATTCTTTACTTCTTTGTAATACAGAACGATAATGAGACTGAATCAAAAGATGTTGTGCGCCTCTTGCAACATTAATCGTCCTACGAACCACTCCTTAATGACTTTGGTCATGGTACTAATTTAAAAGAAGAGCATATTGAATCACCCATAATAATTTAATCTCAAACATAGATTATCAGCGTAAATTGGCATCAATAAAGGGAAACTAGTCATATCAAACAGCAAATCATCACAATTACAATTGTTATTAACTGAAAAGGAAATCAACACTAGCAGAGTTGCTGTACATCCAAGAATCAATCAATCTTGTTATATAGATGATAGAATCAATTCAGCTCAAAGGTTCTTTCTAGTATTACTTTTTCAACTACAAGCATTTTAAATTCAAGAAATCTTAATCATGCTACAGTTCAAGAAAGAGAAAGCATCTACGGTAACTACACAAGAGTTAATTCACTGATCAACCGTCGACAATGCATTAACAACTCCAATACCCAATGGTCAATAGCCAATACATGTGAAGCGACAGATATCTTTCATATTGTCGATTTCAAAAAAAAAAAAAAAAAAAAAAATAAAAAAAACAAATTAAAAATTTAAAAAAAAAAAAAAAAAAAAAAAATAAAAAAAACAAATTAAAAATTTAAAAAAAAAAAAAAAAAAAAAAAATAAAAAAAACAAATTAAAAATTTAAAAAAAAAAAAAAAAAAAAAAAATCAAAACTAAATAGACGAATTAAGAATTCTAAAAATGAAAACCTAAAAATAATCAGCATTATACATTGTAGAGTGCGTACTATACCTTTGAGCGTCCTCTCCTCTCTGAACTTTCCAACGGTGTGCAGTGTCCATCATCTCCATCATCAACAAACTTCCAACTGATGAGTCAAACAAACGAATAGATTTCTGAATCAGGAACGCAATGAATAATCGCAAGTTCAAGACAGAACAAAAGCAGAGAACAATCGAATCGGAACAAAAGCACACAGACTCAACCGATTGAAGAAGCCATTATTGATGGAAGCATAAAACGGGGACGAGGCCATGATGGTTCGGCAGATGCTTTGGCGCCAAGGAAAGGCCTTACTGAAGTCCATTCAACACTAGTTATCATCACGCGCCAATTAGACGCGTCGGAACAACCGCAACTCTTGGGTTTTGAATCGAATTGGGCCGTGGGCCGTGGGCCGTGGTCTGTGGGCTCGAGTTTTTTCTCATCTGCGTGAAGATCGTCGGTTATTTTTTAACAATTTGAATATTGAATATTCTCCCGAAATCCTTTTACGTTATTTTTATGAAAAATTATTATAAATAAAAATATATCAAACTATTTACAAATATAGTAAAATTTTACTTTTTATTTGTAATAGGCTACAATAGATCCAGAAAACTATTAAACTTAAAAAAAAATTAAGAATCTATTTTGTTATGAAATTGACAATAAAAAATAAACAAGAAAAAGTAAACGATATATAATCAATATAGAGATTTACATGATTTAGTAGTAGCAGCAGCATGTGTTAGCTATGTCCACAAGTAGAAGGAAAGAATAATTTACTTTTAGAGAGAAAAATACCAAATTACACACTCCTGTAAACCCTAAGGTTAATAAGACTCCTATAATTTGTTGTTCGAAGAACTAGATAACCGATTCAAGAGATTTTAATATATTTAATACAACCTAAAAATTTACAAACTTATAATTCAAGGTTCTAGATGACATTACATTGGACCATAGAATAGAAAGATTCACAAAAGTAAAGTAGACCTAAAAATGAAGAATGGGAGTGCAAAAGTGGGGTCGGAGTAAGTGTGAGAAAGGCATATAATTGTTTGATTTTCGTGCATTGGCCCCCTTGACCCACGCTTTAGCTTGTGGCTATTATATTATATATTACTATGATTATTCTCAAACACTAACCTTTTGTATTATTGATGATATGATACTATTCACCTAGACATTCACTTTTACTTTACCTATCCGACAATTTTCATAAACAAAGTGGTCTTAAAATTTAACTTTTATACTTTAAAGGGAAAATACTAGATCTAAAAAAAATCAAATTTATCATCTATATATATTATTACACCATGTTAAGTTCAATTTCTATTTCTTTTTAGGTAAATAACTATGTTTGAGTTATATAAAAGTGAATGGTTCTTTAAAAAATAAAAATAAAAAAATAAGAAAAATGGATTTATACTCAATATAACTTAAAACTAGTTTAAATTCTAAGAGTGAATAATTAATTTAAATTATTAACTCACGATTCTCACACATGTATGAGATTCTATTGAGTGCATAGATTAATATAATTTTGAAAAAAAAGTTGTAATCAAATGAATACTAATGATTTTTGGTGGCTTTTCATTTTCGTGTCATCCTCTCTATTTAGGTGATCTTGTTATTTTTAGTGGAATTTTGGGAGAATAATAATTTCATTAAGGTGATTTTTAAGGAATTAAGTGAAATTAGTTGTCAATCCTCATCTGTGTAGCATGATTTACTTATATAAAAATTTGTTATTTAAATAGATACAATTTTATTATTCATTTAATTGATACAACTTTAGAGTTAAAGAGATATGTTCTAATACATCATTCTAATATATAAATTAGTATTTTGCAGCTCACTTAATGACATGTGTGCTTTTTTTTTTTTTTTATTTGACAATTATGTATGTTGATGTCAAATTTTGGACGAGCTAAATACGTACTTAATCTTCACATGGCAAACAACTATGAATTTGTAGTTTAAGGAAGATCACTACCTACAAAATAGAAAAGATTCTATGTACCAAGTTGGGAATCTTAGTATGTAACTGGACTACCTTTGCGAGTCTTTCTCCTATTTGTAGAGTTTTCTTCACTTCCGCTTTCCTTTAGGGTTTTCCAGTCATCCCTTTAATTTTAATATCTTTCTTGGGCTTGCCTTCTCAAACACCCCTATTTGGGGGTGTGCTCATATGATTGGCCTCACATGGGCCGAGGGCAAGCCTCATGATGTAGGCTTTGGCTCATGTCACACCTCTTTTCTTTGTCTTGTCTTGCTTTGGGCTTCGCCGCTTAGCCCATTTCTCTATTGTAGCTTTTGTTCCTTTCAGTTGATACAAATTTATGTCAGTTGTCAAGTTGTATGTTAATATTGACGTATATGTTTACTTTGCATAATATAACGAGGTTTCATTTTGAGGAAAAAAAAAATTTACATAGATATAAGATAACCACTTTGGAAGCAATTATTTGGAGTTGGATCGTGACATTTAGCGACCACACTTTGTGTAGATAAGCCAAAGCATTTTGAGATAAACAAATGGTTTGGGTACGATTTGAACCAAAGCCATTTGATTATATTTGAAATTTATAATCATGGCTACACATAACTTCTTTTCGCCACAAATATATTCAACAAATCCTCAAAAAAAAAAAAAAAAAAAAAAAA
>QLSR01000118.1:309487-329899 GCA_031780015.1 Citrullus colocynthis | reverse complement strand
AAAAAAAAAAAAAAAAAAAAAAAAGAAAAAACCTCTTTGATCCTAATCGAATATTATAATGAACTATACATCACACATAATATGCCTTTTTTAACATACAATATAATATTCTAGTTCCAATAAAATATGAAGATGATCCAATGAAGGAGGTACAAATTTAGACTTGTAACAATAACGTTGAAAAACCAACTTATTAAGTCAATTTAATAATCATTTCATTTTTATTTCAATTTTTAAAAATTAAACTTGTAAAATACTACATTCATTTATGAATTTTGATTTTAAAATTTATGTCAAGTTTTAATAACTTGAAAATAATCTTTTAAAACTTTTTTTTTTTTTTTTAATTCAGTTAAGAATTCAATATCTTATAAAACAAGAAGATGATTATAAATAAATAAATTAGGGAAAAAACAAGTCTAAAATTTTTAAAATAATCATTTGAATGTGATTTGTAACCATTTTATATTTTGTTTTCTATTTTTAAAAACTAAGTCTTTAAGTTGTATGTTATATTGTCTATTTTTTAAAATAATATTTATAAAAACCAAGTCAAATTTTATGAAAATTTAAAAAGATTAAAAACTTATTTTTATTTTTAGGTTTTGACTCAGAATTGAAATACTTCAAATTAAGAGTAAGTAAAGAAATATTGTTATTTTAAAAATATGTGTCCAAATAAGTTAATAAATTATTGCTTGCTGTGCGGGTTGGGATTTTGCTAACAAACTTTAAAAAGTTAGTTTAAGTTTGAAATGTGTATTTATTTATTTGGTTGAAAAGTTTGAATTGTGCATTATTAAGTCAAATCTTCAACCAAATCATTAAGAATATTCTATAAAACTTGAAAGTTGTTCATTGTAACAGTTGAAATAAGTCGATTTCACAAATTTTCCACCCACATCATCTATTGTTGTCTTCTAGATTCAAATGTTAGCTAGAGGTATTTAATGATTAGTCCAATCCAACTTGTACGATTTCGATTGAGTCATGAACTAATTTGAACTAAGTTAGATTCAAATAAATAAAAATTTTATGGGCTGGATTGAGTTGGTTCATAGTTCATCTAAAATAATTCGACCCAACTCGAACTAACTCAAACTTCTTATTACTTTTTTAAAAACATGTGTTTTACTTATGTTACAATTATATATATATAATTTAAAATTTTACTTATGGTTAGAATACAAATTTAAATAAATGATCCGACTAACCCGAACCAACCCAACTGGATTGGGTTAGGTTCATTATTTAATATAGATTATTTAGGTTAAAGAAACTTACAACCCAAGTAACTGAGTTGAGTCTAAAAAATACTTCAATTTAGTCTAACTCAACCCATGAACAGTCTAAATTATTACCAAATCATTTAATATTAACATTAATTAATTTGACTTTAGTTCATATACTTCTATTTAAGTATATTTATAATTTAGTGTAAAATTATATGGTCAATTCCAACGTGTACATAATTGTAGTTTCGAATCCTACTGATATATTGTATTAAATTAATAAAAAGTTAATATGACATATAAATTAGTATAGACTAATTAATAAGGCTCTTTTCAAATATAACAAAAGAAACAAATTAATTACAAGTATAGCAAAATCTCCCTATCTTTTTGTGATAGATCGTGATAGACTATGTATTTTGCTATTAGTTGTAAATATTTTTAGTAGTTTTGCCATTTAAGATAATTTCCTTAATTGATATCAATTTTTTTTTGACAATATGTAAGATGGGGAATCATACTTTTGACCTTGAGTCGAAAGCATAAATCTTATGTTAGCTAAGCTACGGTCTAAAATATTAATATCAATTAAGTTAAATAAAATAAGTTAGGTTTTAATTAATATTATATAGTTAGTAATTAAAACTTATGATGTACTAAAAAAAACTTATTAAGTTTTTTTCTCAATTCTTTTCAAAAGAAATTCTTAGAAAAAAGCTTTTTTTTTTTTGGGAAAAAAAAACTTGGAAAAACCAATACTAAACAATTTTTTCAAAGTGACAAATTTATAATTTTTTTTTATTGAAATCTCGAACCTCTAACTTTAAAATTGATAAAATTGATAAAATTAATAGAACAAATTAACTTTGAATCAATTAAGCTATATGTTTATGATATTATATTTCTTTATCATTTATTTTATAGATCAAAAGAAATTGCATGTATGAAGTTTTAAAAATCGATGAAATTCTTTTACAAGTTGATTAATTATTTCTTACTTTTACCAAGTAATTAATTCTTAGATTTACAAATTAAAATGAAGGGTACAACCGAATTCTATTTTATGTTTTCATTTTTTAAAAAAATTATTATTTTCTAGGTTTGTTTTTTAAAATTATTTTTATAATTTTAGAGTACCCATAATATATAATTTAGATTTTCAACTAAAGGATATTGCTGGATTTTTCTTTTTCTTCAGTTCAAGAACTTGTGTATATATAGCTAGAAGACTTGAAAAAAGAAAAAAGAATACATATATATGTTTTTGTTGTTTTTGTTAGTTTTGTCTTGTATTAGTTAAATTCCATATCACCTATATCTAAATGAATTTAATTATAAAATTTATCAACCAGAGAAAAAAAAAAAAAAAAACCTAATTTTCTACCCAACAAGCTAAATATACACACATGAAAATGAAAATGACAATTAACCACCTTATGTGTATTTTTGTTGTCATGACTTAGGATTGAATTGACAATATAATAATCAAACCCGTACACACTATTCCATATTTTTCTTTCATTTTGATTGAAATGATAATGTGTAATTAAAGGCAACACATTCTATATTTTTCTTCCTTAAATGACCTGAAATAAATATAATCGAACTTCCATGCTCATTGTACAAACCATGTCTTTTCCATCTTAATTAATATAAATTCTAAATATGGTCCCTACATATTTGAAAAACACAAGTATATATACATGTAAATTAGTTGAATTTGCAATTTCAAATATGGTTTTGAATTGAAAACCCTAAAAGAATTTGGTCGTTTAACAATCATTTTTGTATGTTTAATTTTTGTCATAAAACAAGGTGCAGCCTTTTTCAAACTTGGAAGGTATATGTTTTCAAGATTGTCACAATAATCCATTAAATGTGAAAGTTTATATTATATGCTGTGTTTTTATGGAGTAGGGGCATAGAGTTGAATGAAGCTTAATCTCATCCATTCAATCCATCTAAGTCCCAACAACCCCCACCCAATTCCTTCAAGACCAATCCCTCAATCCCAACCCTCCACCCCCAATACATAGTTTTCAATGTTTAGGGTTTTAGTCCTACCATCTTTTACCTTAAATTACAAGCTCGGCAAATTTTTAGGTTTGTGTCAAATAGGTCATTATGCAAGGTCCAAAGCTCACAAAGTACTATGAGGAAGTATAGGAAAATGTGGATTCCAAAAGGGTTAGTACTTTGGTGTTTGGGTTGACCAATTGAGTTGGTGAATATATACCAATTGAGTAATAAATGAGTCAGGTTTGAACTGACATCCTACAACCTCGAGCACGAAAAACGTTCTTGACACCATTGCCGTCACACGTAATTAATCGTAGTTGTGTGTCAGAAGACATGCTTATAAATAGCCCCTTTGACCAATCCAAAGAGGAGGTAAGTAATCTCCAAAGGAGATAGACCCGACTTTACTTCTTTTTGTGCTTAGTTGAATTAGTCACTCGTTGTACTAACTTAAACATTGAAGTGCAATAAGTTCGACACCACACCAGTGCAAGGATCTCATGCACATGACAAGTCTGAGAATATCTAGATCAGACTAGGGAGAAGCAAGCCGAAGGTCAAGCATTGGGTACCCACAACGAAACCCAACATATATGAGATCAAAGCAACAACAAACTTAAAAAGTTTTAATAGATTTTTGAACTTTAAATTATGTTTAAAAATACTGACTAGTCAAATTAAAAAAAAAAAAAATACAAACAAGGTCATTCCTCCTGTTGCCTAATAGGCCATTGACATCTACTAAAGTTAGAAATTTAATGTCTTATTTAAGATACACAATTTAATTTTATACCTAGTTAATTTGTTAATTTATAAACTGTTGAATATGCTAGTGGCGTAAAATACAAAATTAAATGTTTAGGAATCTATTAGGAAGGCTATTAATTTTTGTAAAATAATTTATTAGCTTCATAAATTTGGATAATATATATATATATATATATATATATATATATATAAAACGTGTATTAATAAAAAGTCATTTCAAACTTGTAGAAAACAAAACAGTAAACGAAAAGTTAAATAAATAGTCTAGAAAAATCAGGTCTACCGAATCATTTAAAACGTGAATAAATGAAAGAAAATAAGGTTTCTTATCAAATTCAGTGCCATATTGGAATATTCTGAACCAAAAATAAATGAATAAGTTAATCAATTATATATATTATATTTTAGTAGGTACAAATATTGATATATTCTTAATACATGAAAATTGATATTTTACAATTAAATGCAACGACTTTGAATGATACCCTAATAAACGATAATTTATAGAATTGTACTCGTTTTTTTAAAAATAAATTCATAGACAGAGCCATATAGAATTCTTATGTTTGACAAAATTCAAATATGAAAAAAATTAAATTAATAAGTAATAAAATATAGATGCATGATTGTGTTTTTATTGTTATATGAAAGTACAACTCGGCATAAAGATTAATTTATTGATATATATATATATATATATATATATATATAGTTTCCTAAAATAAAAAATGATTGATGTATAGGTACCGTCGTATAGAATGTAGATTAAGTTGAATCTATATGATTGTCCCCAACATTACATTTCGATCATAATATTTGAATGTTAAAAATAATATTATGGTGTTTAAATTTAAATTCTATATGTTTTTATTCGGACAACTTATTTTGAGTCATAAGGTAATGAGTATATATATATTTTGAATTTTCTATTAGAATTAATAAAAATATATTTTGCAAAAACGTTTAGTTCTTATTGTTAATTAATTATAATGATTTATAATAATAATAATTTGACTGCAAATCTATTGATGACAAAATTTCGATACGGTGACTCATATGACCTTCACGTGTTATTGATGGTAAATTTGTATTTTGGAGAAGATGTGACTACCTACAAAATAGTATACATAGGTGTGGTGCTTGTCACAAATATTCTTAAGTTATTTTCAGTTTAAGAGTCAGTCATAAATTTATGGGAAAATATGAACTTACCTGATATGAAATTGTGATGCTTTATATTATATAGTTGAACTAAATGTGGTTTTCTAACTCTTTTAGGAAAAT
This sequence comes from Citrullus colocynthis, assembly GCA_031780015.1. Classification (NCBI taxonomy): domain Eukaryota; kingdom Viridiplantae; phylum Streptophyta; class Magnoliopsida; order Cucurbitales; family Cucurbitaceae; genus Citrullus; species Citrullus colocynthis. The sequence continues at coordinate 324,596 of QLSR01000118.1, read as the reverse complement.
GATTCATATTTCTTTATCATTTTAGGAATATGACTCTCGTGATTGGATCAAGTCACAAAAGGGTGCTAGATAGAGGCCCACTGATAATAGGTTCCAAAGAATGGGGCAAGTTGGTCTTGACCTTTGAGGCCAAGGGGAGCCGTTGGGTCAAGCGGCCCAATTTCTTTGCCCTCTCATCTTTGGCATCTGTCAAAATGAGAGGGGTAGTTGGCCGAGGTAGGCCAATTGTTTCGCCCACTCTTCATTAGCATCTCTCTTCAACTTACTTCTTGCCTGTTTTAAGTCCGGTTGAGATGAGGCAACTTCTCCAATTTTATCTATTATATTTGACTTTCTCTTTTTAGCTCAAGTCCAAAATTTCCCGTAATAGTTAGTTTGAATTGGGAAGAGATGAAGATCTCACATTGAGCTGAATTGATTTATTGAGATTTTTGAAAAATGAGGAATGTGTAATGAATATTGTTACAACTTATTGATCAATTCAAAATGGATTATATAACAAAATATATAAATATTTCCAGCAACCAATTGGAGACTTTTTCTATTGCCAAATGCCAACGATGCGCTATTGTTAATTAGTTAGATACACAAATAATCCAAAAAAAAAAAAAAATATAAAAAAAAAAAAAATATAAAAAAAAAAAAAATATAAAAAAAAAAAAAATATAAAAAAAAAAAAAATATAAAAAAAAAAAAAATATAAAAAAAAAAAAAATATAAAAAAAAAAAAAATATAAAAAAAAAAAAAATATAAAAAAAAAAAAAATATAAAAAAAAAAAAAATATAAAAAAAAAAAAAATATAAAAAAAAAAAAAATATAAAAAAAAAAAAAATATAAAAAAAAAAAAAATATAAAAAAAAAAAAAATATAAAAAAAAAAAAAATATAAAAAAAAAAAAAATATAAAAAAAAAAAAAAAGAAAAAAAAAGAAAACCCTATAAATAAACGACAACGTTTTATGGCACACACGGACAAGATAATATTCTTATAATTTGCACGTTTTGCATTTATCCCATTGTTATTATTATTATTATTATTTTAGGAATATCCTACCAGTATCAATAAACTTATAATAAACCAATACTTCATTTAATTTAAATTTTCCAACCTGGTTGAAATTAATTAAAATTGAGAAAAATGGAAAAAGAAAAGTTTAGAATAATTGACCGGAGAAATTAACACACCGCGTTACGAAAATACGCTGGCTCCGTCCGGTCGTGCAATTCTTGCCGTCTCCTAGACTTTATCAATTTTTTTTTTTTTAGAAAAAGAAAAAAAGAAAGAAAAAAGAAAAAACCGTTAAAACCATAGCAAAGCTGCAAGGCTCCAAAATAGATACTTCTTTATTTGAAATTTTGAACGAATGAAATTTTGAATTTTATTTATATTTTAAAATCCCTCGGATATATCAAAGCGCTCGAACGCAGCTGGACGTGGACACTGGGAGGAGAAGAAGAGAAAAAAAATGGTGGTAATTGCAATTATACTTTAAAACTTTTAATTATAAAAATTAGGGCGTTATACTTCTACTAGTTTTAAAATTGGACCCTCATGTTTACACTAATTGTAGAAATTGGGCTCACGAATGATAAAATTGAACCCTCATACTTTATACAAATATTACAATTTATACAATTAAGTAAGTCTGAAGGTCTAATTTGACATAATTTTAACTTTATGTAATTTTGAAGGCTCAATTTTTTAATTAGAAAGTTTAAGGGAATAATTGTAATACTTTAAGAGTGGTTTTAACAATTTGCCCAAAATAATAATAATAATAAATAAAAAGAGAAATGGTTGTTTTCAAATTTAGCACCATGAGCCAAAATATTTACAAATATAGCAAAATGTCATGTCTATCACTGATAGACTACTATCACCTATCGCTGCCTATTAGTCATAGATATTGATAGATGTCTATTAATGTCTATTGTTGTCTGATATACAAGGACATCTTGTTATATTTGCAAATATTTCCAACAGTTTTTCCATTTAAAACAATTACCCAATAAAATGAACATAAAATTAAAACGTTGTAATTTTAAGAATAAGGCAAAACAATGGTGAAATCATTGATTGATCCAAAAGCTTAAGATGATGGGTAATGGTAAGTTTAATATCATATCATCTAACACCATGTTAATACCCAAAAGCTTAAGTTGATGAGTAAATGCAAATTTGATATTATGTTGTCTAACACTCCCTCTCACTTATGGTCTTGAAATACATAGAAAATCCAACAAGTGAAAACCAATATTACTTAGGAAGAAAATCACATTACAGGAGTTTGAACATAGGACTATATGTTCAAATACCATATTAAAAATCAAAGGCTTGATGAATCTTCTATATATTTCAAGTCCACAGCTGAGTGGAAGTACTAATAAAAGTTGTCCAAAAACTATAGACTACTGATATTGTTGTACCAATCAAACTATTGAAGTCGATTTCATCCATCATCCTGACTTATGAAACAATTAAACTTTAAATATCGCAAAACTCATAAAATTCCCCATGAACTAAAAGATTGTTATAATCAATCATTCAAACTATATAATTGCTGTAATAAAACTCAATTTAATTATATCAATCCTACGAAGTTCAAAAACTACAATATCGACTATTTAAAAGAAAGTCGGTTTTTTTTTTTATTTTGTTTGTCTATATCTCGATTCCATAAAAATAAAATTTAAGATTTAAGATTTAAATTGAAAAATTGATTGTGAGTTTTTTTTTTTTTTTTTTTTTTTAATTTTTTTTTTTTTTTTTTTTTTTAATTTTTTTTTTTTTTTTTTTTTTTAATTTTTTTTTTTTTTTTTTTTTTTAATTTTTTTTTTTTTTTTTTTTTTTAATTTTTTTTTTTTTTTTTTTTTTTAATTTTTTTTTTTTTTTTTTTTTTTAATTTTTTTTTTTTTTTTTTTTTTTAATTTTTTTTTTTTTTTTTTTTTTTAATTTTTTTTTTTTTTTTTTTTTTTAATTTTTTTTTTTTTTTTTTTTTTTAATTTTTTTTTTTTTTTTTTTTTTTAATTTTTTTTTTTTTTTTTTTTTTTAATTTTTTTTTTTTTTTTTTTTTTTAATTTTTTTTTTTTTTTTTTTTTTTAATTTTTTTTTTTTTTTTTTTTTTTAATTTTTTTTTTTTTTTTTTTTTTTAATTTTTTTTTTTTTTTTTTTTTTTAATTTTTTTTTTTTTTTTTTTTTTTAATTTTTTTTTTTTTTTTTTTTTTTATACTTTTTAGACATTTTCGAATTTTGCGATACTCGTACTATTTTTGGTAAGTCTAAAAGTATATAAAGTCAAAATTTAAAGAAATATACTGTCTTAATTAGATAGGACAAAAATGTAGATTTAGATTCCATCTAGATTAATTTAGATTAACTTAAAAAAAATTCATCGAATTTATTTTTATTTAAATTTATTTTATAAATATTATTTAAATAAATTCAAAATCAATTTTGGTTGGTTGTTAAATATATCATTTTTTTAAATGATTTATTTTTTTAATTAAATAGTTAAAATTATTCTAAACACACACATAACTTAATTATGGATGCATTCTAGAGGTAAGATATTTAAAAGAGAAATTAAAAAAGGAAATTAAAGGTTCGCATTTGTTAACGTAATCGTCAAGCAGGCACGAGAAGCATATTAAAGCGTTTCCTGCAATGTGGGGGTGCCACGTGGAATCACAACAATTTAGTCAATCCAAAAGGTTTGACTGAGATCCTTACGAATTATTAGAGTTTTGAAATTTTGGTAAAGAAAAAATAATAAAATAATAAAAAATATATATATATATATATATTTTTTTTTTGAGAGAGTGAGATGGGCAACGCACATATGCTATCCAGAGGAAATCCTAAATTCACATGCATGGTATCAAATCTCTCTCTAACTTTATGAAAGTATTAATAAATTAATTCTTTGATTTTCTAAATTAATTTTTATTTTGGGAGCCTTTTTACCAAATTCCTTTCACTTTTTGTTTAACAACTCAAATAAACTATATAGTATATGCCATATGTTGATGAATTACATATCTTATCAAATGGATAATATTGAGTGTTAACATTCTAAATCGACACTTTTATTTAAGAATATTGATAACGAAATACGATTTTTTGTCATTATAGAATAATTTAAAGATTCAAAAGTATTAATTCTCATTGACATCCTAATATTACCCCACATGCTATTTAATATCTCAAGATTATTGAATTTTCACTCCCTTTTTCCTTTTACATTTTTTTTTAAATCCTTAACAAAACTTAATATTCAAGTTAGAAGAAGCACCAATAATATTTAATCACTATTTAACATTTCAAAGATTAGTTGCTTAAAAGAAATACCAATAATACACAACAATTTGGATATTTTTTTTTCTTTTTAAATTGTGTTTGCATTAAAGAAAATTGAAAATACACGTTTTGATCAATACGTACCTACTGTGATTTTGATTTTCAAAACAAACTAATAAATTAAGACGTATATGAAATTGACCTTATAATTCTAGCATATGCTATTTTTCAATATAAACACTAAACTTGCAATGTCAAAAATAGACCAACAAGAGGGGGAAAATAATGGGAAAAACTTCAGTTTTGAGATCCAGCAATTAATATACTTTTCTTGTCTCGCATCAAGAGTCATATTCCTTAATAATGCGTACAAGGTATACAAATAATTCGTTTACATAAAGGTACATAAATTCAAATAGGAATATTGGAAAAAGGAAAAGTTATATCAACTCATCAAGGCAAACTACATTTTGAAGTCGAAAAATATCACCACATTCTCTAATTCTCTAATTATAATTTGAAATATATATATGTATGTATGTATTTTGTTGTGTGATGATAGTGGCATGCATTAAATATTAGTGCATCACGAAATGGACCTAAATATTATTAGAATTGAAAAATACTTTTGGTCCCTAACAATTTAGTCTCTAAACTTTTGTTTGTAACGATTTAATCCTTGTAATTTCAATTTTGAAAGAATTTAATCTAAATTTTAATATGTAACAATTTGGTCATTGTAATTTTAAATTTGTAACAATTGAATCCATAACGTAAATAACAAAAAATTAAAATTAGATGTTAATTTTTATTATTTTATGATGTGGACTTTGTATTTTATATAAAAAATATATTGAGTCTTTGATTAGTTTATCAGTTTATTTATGGAAGCTATATTAAATCTTAACACTAGTTTCTACGATAGCAACTTATTCATTACAAGTTTTAAATACAAAGAATAAATTGTGACATAGTAAAGTTCAGGGAATAAATTGTTACGAATTTGATAGTACATGGACTAAATTGTTACAAATCAAAATTCAGAGACTAAATTGTTACTTTTATGAAAGTTTAGAAACTAAAAGTGATTTTTAATCCATTATATTTATGGAAGACTAAGATGAGAAAAAATGTTAGGGGAAAATGAGTTTAGTTCATGTTAGTCACCTACTTAGAATTTAATATCCTCCGAGTTTTTTTGACATCTAAAATAGTAGACCGGTCAAACATTCACGAACAAAAAAATAAAAAATTAAGGTAATTTAAAAGGAAAAAAAAAAAAAGATCAAGTGAAGATATTGGAGTGAGGTGAATAAAAAGAATTTGGCGCCTTCAAGACGGGTCGTCGTCAGCACAATCGTCACCGGCAGGAAATATCGTGGAAAAAGGATCCCAATTGCCTTTGATGGCGAAACTTTCGGAAAAAGAAATGAAATTAAAGTGAAGAAAATATGAAAAATACTAAATATAGGGTTTCGCCAAAACAAAAGGTTAAATAATAAATTTGTGGATAACTATTATATACATTTTTTAAAGAAAATATTATAAAAAGAGGGGACCAAAAGAGTCCACAAAAAAAAATTATCCATCGAAATTAGAGTTAATTTTATCCAACAACCACAAAGAAAAAAACAGAACACCAAAAAAAATGGGACTCTTCGAAGGAATATGAGCAATTCTAATTAAAAAAAAAAAAAAAAAACACCAAAAGACGCTTTTCGCGAGCAATGTGATGATCAACAAGGTTGCTCGACTTTGGGCAAAGGACAAACGAGATTGTTCCCCATTCTCGAGCAAGCCTTTTAATTTTGTCAACCATATTTGAAATTTTCATAAAGTTTAGTTGGCTTGTTTGATTTAGTAGAGAAAAAAACTTTGAAGCGTCCTGCAAAGGAGGACGCTAGGGGGCCAGACACTCTGGTAAAGTTTTAATCCCTTCAGAGATGGCCTTGCCCTCTAGCAGCTTAATCTGATCCATATTTAAGCAAGGGAGAGATCTACACAGATTGAAGATCTAAGAGAGTCACACACAATCCACTAAAGACAACCTTTTTTAGAGGGTGAGATTCTATGAAGGCATTTGAGTTCGACTTTAGGGAGCCTTGAGGGGGAGGGCTCCAACGTACATTACTTGTCGGACTTTTCGATCTCATACATACGGAATTTGGGAGAAAAGTTTTTCTAAAAACTTGAACACTTCTAGAAACCAATCTTAGGAGTTGAGCATTGGAAGCCTTTCCACACCTTTCATTGATGTCATTCCTAAACTCCCATATGGTATAAAGAATAGAGATAGCTCCTGGAATCTCATCCTCAAAAGAAATGGTCATTAAGCGAAACCCAACATCAATAGGGGTCTCAATAAATCCCTAAAAACAAAATAAAAATCAATTAAATGAAGGAAAAAGTTTAACCAAATATTTTTACTATACTCATAGCCCCACACGAGGGAAACTCTCTCCCATAGTTTCTCGTTAATTAGAGAGAAACTTTTGCCCGCCACTACAAGCACATGTTATTGACTTAGAGGTATGTCATTCAATTCCTTCACATTTATTGTACTAAAAAATACATGTGTTTTAGCCAAATGAGTAGGAATTGGGGTGAAGTTATCACCTTGTTTATTCAATGAGTTTTAAATCCTACTGTAGACCCTATAATTAAAAAATATAAATTCTATAACTCATTAACTACTTACATTTGTGGGCTTCACGGCTAAATAACTTCACTCTTTGCTCTAGACGCCCTATAAGTTTTTAGTAATCATATAACATTATGATTATTTAATTTCTATACTTTAAAATGATTATAATAAATCTCTAAATTTAAAATTTATATTTATTTAGTCTTTAAAATTTAAAAAGATTATCTCAACAAATATGGTCTCAAACTATTGTTTGAACAAGCTTTGTCATAAACTCTTTAAACAATAGGATTGACATACCATGTATATAACAAATAAATCAATACAAAAACCTACCAAATACGAATTAAAAATGCTTAAACATTGTTAGTAACTTCTTAAAATATAAGAATTAGATTAATACAACTTTCGAAATTAGATCCATTATAGAAAATTTCCAAATATAACCAAACCTGCAAAATCTATTTGGAAAAAAAAAAAAAAAACCCAAACGTGTAATTTAAAATGAAAAAGAAAGGGCCTTTTTAATTAGACCAAGCCAATCTGCAGCCTTATAATTAATTTTTTTTAATGATTATTTTTATAATCATGATTTTAAGAAATGATTTTCCTGACCGAAGACGTGGAAAAAGTCGTCGTTGGGCACTCTCCCATCCGTAAGGAAGAAGATAATTAGCTCACAAGTTGACAAATAAAGAAAAAAAAATTTAAATGACAAATTTGTTGAAAAATATTTACAATTAATAGTAAAATATGATAAATCTTGTCTGTATTTATTATGACACAAATTAGTCTATCACAGATAAACAATGAAATTGTGCTATATTTATAAATATTTTGATTCTTTTTGCTATATTTGAAAAGAGAGAAAAAAGATAATAAATAAAAATTTTAAAAAAATTGATATTTTTTTAATGTAATTTCGAAATAGAAAGAGGGGTATTATGGGTACAATAATAACCATGTCTTATTATTAATGGGTAATTAATCTGGAGAGAGATTACATAAGATAATATTTAAAGCATGTGAATGGTCCAGTTTGACCCTTAGCCAACGCAGCCTCATCCGCCATCTTCATCATCGTCTACAATCTTTTAACGTTTTTAGTTTTAGTAAATATTCCCTAAATCCTCTCAGTCTCTTCCTCCAACTCACCTTCACTCTCAATTTAACTGTCATTTTTAACTATTTTCGGCTCCATTTCTGACACGAATCTCCTCAGAATTCGCTTGTTTTTAGGACAAAAAAAAGTGTTCTTCTTCTTTTTTTTTTTTTTTTTTTGGTTTGAATTTTATAATATCTTATTTTGGCAGGAAATTTTCAACTGGGTCAGAGACTCAGATCATAAATTTACTCACTACTGATTCTGTGATAAACCCTTTTTTACTCTTAGGGGAACTTCATTTATTATCTAGTAGATTGCTTCCAGTTTCCGCCCATTTCTTGTTGTCTCTGAAAAATAATAAAAACAGAGCTTAAAACAGAGACGAACACACTCAACCCAGATTTACTGTTGTTTTTCAGCAGAATCTTTACCCTTTTTGAGCTGAGATCAATATTTTTTGACTTGAAGAAGGAGGGAAAAAAGCTTGGTCAACGTTTTCAGAAAGTCTTCCTCTCTCGTGGTTCTTTGGTTTTGCCGTTGACGTGAGATTCCAGCTCTTTCATTTTTGTTATTTTAGCAGCCAGCCGGAGGAAAAAAAAATGGTGGAGTTTTCAATTTGGCATTGTGGGTTGGGTTTGTTTTTTTTCACTTTTTAGGATTGATTTAAAATCTAGCTTTGTAGTAGTTGAGTTTTGTAAAAACCCATCTCATATTTGCCGTCTTTAAGGGATTTGTCAAATCCGGGGGCTTGTTAATGGAAAGAGGGGAAGATATGAACAGTATTAAACTGCTCTGTTTCATAGAATCTGCCTTTTGTGTCCTGAGCGTCTATTTGTTCTTACATAATCATTTTTAGGGGTTTCAGATTTAAGGATCCTTCTTTCCAGGTAGATTGTCTTTAAAACCCATTTCTCATTCTACATTCTATTTTAGCCCTTTCCTTTTTCAACTTCTTCTTCTTCTTCTTCTTCTTCCTGATTTATCCTCTGTTTATACATCAACCAACCATCAACAAACAGGATTAGAAAAGTTTTGGGAAATTTTGCTAGTTTCAGCTTTGTAGTCTTGGAATTAGAAGGGTTTTGAATTAGAAGGTGTAGTTGGATTGAAAAAAATGGGTAGTGGTAGAAGAAGGAGGAAGCAACATTTCAGAAGAATTCATGCCTTTCCTTGCGGTAGAGCTTCTTTTAAAGATGAACACTCTTTAATTGGAGGGCCAGGGTTCTCAAGGGTGGTTTATTGTAATGATCCTGATAGTTTTGAGGCCAGTCTTCTCAACTATGGAGGCAATTATGTCAAAACTTCAAAGTATACTATTGCTTCATTCTTCCCCAAATCATTGTTTGAGCAATTCAGAAGAGTTGCCAACTTGTACTTCCTCCTTTGTGCTTTGCTTTCCTTTAGCCCTCTTTCGCCGTATTCGCCGGTCAGCAATGTTCTTCCTCTTGTTGTTGTTATTGGAGTCACCATGGGCAAAGAAGCTCTTGAAGATTGGAGGAGAACCAAACAGGTAAATATGGAAAAATCCTTCTAGTATCAGTTTAGAACTACTTCTCAAAGCTTTTCCTTTTTCTGATTTGAAATCTGCAGTGCCATGACTGATTTGTGGTGGTTGTTTTCAGGACATGGAGATGAATAACAGGAAGGTGAAAGTACATATTAGAGATGGTGAGTTTGTTGAGACTAAATGGATGGACTTGAAAGTTGGGGATGTAGTTAAAGTGGAGAAAGATGAATTCTTCCCTGCTGATCTCATTTTACTTTCATCGAGTTATGAGGAAGCGATTTGCTACGTCGAGACAATGAATCTTGATGGGGAAACAAATTTGAAACTGAAGAACGCATTAGAAGCAAGCTCAAACTTACATGAGGATTCGAGCTTTCAGAATTTCAAGGCAATAATAAAATGTGAAGACCCCAATGCAAATTTGTATTCCTTTGTGGGAAGTATGGAGCTTGAAGAGCAGCAACATCCACTGAGCCCTCAACAGCTTCTTCTTCGAGACTCGAAGCTTCGAAACACTGATTTTATATATGGTGTGGTGATTTTCACAGGTCATGATACAAAGGTTATTCAGAACTCAACAGCCCCTCCTTCCAAGAGAAGCAAGATTGAGAAGAGGATGGACAAGATTGTGTTCTTACTGTTTGCTGTCTTGGTTTTGATATCAATTGCTGGGTCGATTTTCTTTGGTGTTACGACTAGAGATGATATAGAAAATGGAAGAAGTACGAGATGGTACCTTAGGCCAGATGATACCACAATATATTACAACCCCAAAAATGCTCCAGCTGCAGCAATATTGCAGTTTCTGACTGCTCTTATGCTTTTTAGCTACTTGATTCCCATATCATTGTATGTTTCCATAGAAATTGTCAAAGTTCTGCAGAGTGCCTTCATCAACCAAGATGAACATATGTACCATGAGGAAACTGATAAGCCAGCTCATGCTCGTACCTCAAATTTGAATGAAGAACTTGGCCAAGTTGACACCATTCTTTCCGATAAAACGGGGACATTGACTTGCAATTCGATGGAGTTTATCAAGTGTTCAGTGGGCGGGACTGCTTACGGGCGAGGTATTACAGAAGTAGAGAGAGCTCTTGCAAGAAGAAAGGAGTCAACTTTACCTCAAAATTTAGAGGCCAACAATGCACGTCTTAGCAGTGAAAAACCATTCATTAAGGGGTTCAATTTCAAGGATGAAAGAATAATGGATGGTAACTGGGTGAAGGAGCCTAGAGCCGATGTAATCCAGAAGTTCCTACAGCTTCTGGCCATATGCCATACTGCATTGCCAGAAATTGATGAGGGAACTGGAAAAATTTCTTATGAAGCTGAATCACCAGATGAGGCAGCTTTTGTGATTGCAGCCAGAGAATTCGGTTTTGAGTTCTATGAAAGGACTCAGACAAGCATTTCATTGCGGGAGTTCGATCCGACCTCGGCCGAAATTGTTGAAAGGTCAGTTCACTGTTCTTAAGCCTCCTGAGTTCATAGAATTATCTCCTGTCATCTTCTGATTTTTCTCCCATCATCAATTCACCACTGAGTTTTATGGCTATGGTTTTGCAGATCATATCAATTATTGGATGTTTTGGAGTTTAATAGCACAAGAAAGCGGATGTCTGTAATTGTAAGAGATGCAAAGGGACAGCTACTACTACTTTGTAAAGGAGCTGACAGGTTGGTAAACTTGTACATTTTGCTTGCCTTCGCATATAATAGTGATCTGTTTTCTTTGTAGCTAAGATATTTTATGTCATTTACTCTTTACCTTGAAATGCAGTGTTATGTTTGAAAGACTTGCAAAGAATGGAAGTGAGTTTGAAGAACAGACAAAGGTGCACATCAATCAGTACGCCGACGCTGGTTTAAGAACTTTGGTTCTAGCATATCGTGAGCTGAAAGAGGAAGAATTTAATACATTTCATCAAGAATTCATCAAAGCCAAAAACACAGTGAGCACAGATCGCGACGACATAATCGATCAGTTGACAGAAACCATTGAGAAAGATTTGATTCTTCTTGGTGCTACAGCAGTTGAAGATAAACTTCAAAATGGGGTATGAATTAACCCATGAAAACTTAAATCATTATGTTAGGAACCAAGGTAGTATGGGCTACCTTTATCCCACATTGGTTAGAATGGGACGAACAATATGGTACTTAAGTGGCTTGGCTCTCCCACCTCAATAGCTAGCTTTTGGGGTGTGGTTCTCCAAGGTGCTTAAGTACCTAACACATTCTTATGAGTAGTTTGCCTTATTCAAACAGGGAAACTAATTAACTCATATCTGGAAGATGAAGAACTGACAAGTTATTGACTGTTTTGTCTTTGTAGGTCCCTGAATGCATTGACAAACTTGCTCAGGCTGGAATTAAAATATGGGTTCTGACTGGTGATAAGATGGAAACAGCCATCAACATTGGGTAAACATTACGTACACAAACTTTTTTAAGAACCAGTTCATGTAGACGCTCAGTATGCTAACAGCTTCTCGTTTCAAACCCGAACGTCCTCTCTTTCAGCTTTGCTTGCAGTTTACTTAGACAAGGAATGAAGCAAATAATTATCAGCTCAGAGACTCCGGAAGGAAAAGCTTTAGACAAAGTTGAAGATGTTCACAAATCCGCAGCTATCAAGGTAAATAAGTCAGATTCCCAAAGTGGATGACAAACATGCAGCTATTGCTCTATACTCAGCTAATTTTAACATGTTGCAATGTATATTATAATGTGGCATCTATGTTCTTTTATAATGGAAACTCTGTTGTGTCAATTCAAAATCGAACTGTCTTGTTCAAAAGCAGTATGAGTTTTGGTACTGATGGGACCTTGATGATTTTCAGGCGTTTAAGGCGAGTGTCACTCAACAAATAACTGATGCGAAAGCATTGCTTACATCCTTGAGCGAAACCCCAGAAGCTTTGGCTTTGATAATTGATGGAAAGTCCCTGACCTATGCTTTGGAGGATGATGTGAAGGACCTATTTCTGGAGCTTGCCATTGGTTGTGCTTCAGTTATATGCTGCAGATCATCTCCTAAACAGAAAGCACAAGTAAGCATACCTTCTCGAACTATCTAAATTCAAGTCAGACTTAATCCTTTTCCAGACAGTAAAATCAAGAAATAAGAAGCAGAAGTCTAATATGATGCCATCTAACATAAATGCAGGTTACCCAATTGGTTAAGGTTAAAACAGGCAGTACCACTCTAGCAGTTGGTGATGGTGCAAATGATGTCGGAATGCTCCAAGAAGCGGATATCGGGATTGGTATTAGCGGTGTCGAAGGGATGCAGGTAAATTTGAAACAGATCCCAAACAAGTTTTCATTAATCTTAATTTTGTTTAATACTTCTTATTTTTCTGAATTCCAGGCAGTCATGTCCAGTGACATTGCAATAGCACAGTTTCGATATTTGGAGCGGCTGCTCCTTGTGCATGGACATTGGTGTTACAGGAGGATCTCTTCCATGGTAACATATGATCTATAAATATTGCTTGATTAACATGCAACATTACAGTCTCAACATCATTTTAAGCTTCAAAATCATTGAAATATGTTGAACTGACCGCGTTTGCTATGTGGCAGATATGCTATTTCTTCTACAAGAACATTGTTTTTGGGTTCACTCTCTTCTTCTTTGAGATGTATGCATCATTCTCCGGCCAAGCTGTATACAACGACTGGTTCCTTTCTCTGTATAACGTCTTCTTTACTTCTCTCCCTGTGATCGCATTGGGAGTATTCGACCAAGATGTCTCATCCCGGTACTGTCTCAAGGTAAGTTCAATGTCGCTATGTCTTATTAATCCAATCTTTTCCCGACCTTAAGTAAAATATCAAATGGCTCATTGCCTTGTGTTTTGGCATTTTCAGTTCCCACTTCTATACCAAGAAGGTGTCCAAAATGTCTTATTTAGTTGGGTTCGAGTTATCGGTTGGGTGTTCAACGGGCTACTAAGTTCTGTCATCATATTCTTTTTTTGTGTTGGGGCAATGGAACATCAAGCTTTCCGCAACAGCGGAGAGGTGGTCGGGTTGGAAATTCTTGGCGCCACCATGTACACTTGTGTTGTTTGGGTTGTAAACTGTCAAATGGCAATGTCCATCAGTTACTTCACATATATTCAACATCTCTTCATCTGGGGAAGCATCATTCTTTGGTACTTATTCCTCATGGCATATGGTGCTATAAACCCAACCATATCAACAACAGCATTTCAGGTATTTGTCGAGGCCTGCGCTCCGGCACCGTCATTTTGGATCCTCACACTATTGGCTTTGGGAGCTTCCCTTCTCCCATACTTCATCTACGCATCGATCCAAATGCGGTTCTTCCCAATGTATCATCAAATGATTCAATGGATAAAAGCTGACGGGCAGTCGAACGATCCAGAATACTGTCAAGTAGTTAGACAGAGATCACTACGGCACACAACCGTCGGTTACACAGCTCGGTTCGAAGCATCAAAGCATTTTGAAGAAATCCCAGAAATCAAGAACCATTAGTCTGCTGACGAGATTCTTTACCACAGAAATATTTGACATTTTTCCATAGGAAGTTTCTTGTCAGTGTATATATATTTATACAGGTGTATATAAGATTCTTCTATTCTGCTGCTCCCCTTGTCAAAGAGAAGCACCCAGTTTGATGCTTTCGCAGCTTGAATGACCATTCCAACTCAAATGGTAAAAATTTTCACCCTTTCATGAATTCTTAGGAAATATGTCAATTGTTGTATTCATTTCAAATAATCATTAAGAAGTTTCCCATTTTTCTTTCTGTAGAAATTTTAACTGTACTAAAGTTTCTTAGTTTTCAATTTGCATTCAAAACTATTTCTTGGACTTCGGAAAAGAACAAAGTTCATATGTTTACATGAAAGTAGTGACATTACAATACAACCACCCCAATACTCTCGAGAATAGTTTAAAATTTCTTAAGCAAGAGATGATACTGCAATTATAGCAAAGTAATCCATGTGGTTTATTCCTAATCTGGCATTAATCCCTTACTAAGAAGAAGAATTCCGATTACCCAATTCCATTCTTCCTTTTACACCGATCTCAACGTCTTCAACACAAGGCCTCTGCAACTTCCTTTTAGAAAATCCCAAAAAATTTCTTCCTTGTGATGGCGTTTCTTCATATCTGCGGCTGCAAATTCGACCCAGAAAGCAAGACATAATCGAAAGCAGAGTTAAAACAGAGATCACCACAAAGAACGGCGCAACAGAACTAGAGGACTGCCAGGCACCACAAATTCGACCCAGGAGGCCGGCGTTTGCTGCAAGTCAGGTAACAATGGCGGCGATGAGGCGGAGGCCATAGGTGAGATATTGAGCTATGTGGGTTAAGGTTTTTATAGATATGAAAGTTGAAGAAGTGAGAAAGAAGAGCGAAAGGTTAGTAAAAGAAGAAGCTTTATCTCAAGTTTCTTTATGAGCTTAACAAATGGGGATGGGGTTGAATTATTCTTGAATGGGAGTCTAAAGAAAGGTGAGATTTTTTTTTTTTTTTTTTTTTTTTTTTTTTTTTTTTTTTTTTTTTTT
>QLSR01000118.1:298857-309236 GCA_031780015.1 Citrullus colocynthis | reverse complement strand
TTTTTTTTTTTTTTTTTTTTTTTTTTTCTAATCTTTTCTTTTTTTCTGGAAAAGATTAAGAGATTCCCAAATAAAAGTGAATGCCATTGTATTCTGGTTTTGTTTAATTAGGTTCCTTCTTGTTCAAGTTAAAGTAATTTTGTAAAAGCATATGACATGAATTAGATCCTTTAATTGGATTGTCAATGTGAACATAATGTAGGTTAAATTTTGTCAAAGCAAGTTTAGCTAATCACTTATTTATATTCACATTAATTGACACACATGTATAAAAAGAAATTATCTTAAATGACAAAATTATATAAAATATTTATCACTAATAATAAAATACACTGTATATCGTGATACAAATAGTAGTCTATTGCGATCTATCGCGGTTTATTGTAGAGAGACATCGCGGTTTATTGTAGAGAGACAGTGAAATTTTGCTATATTTGTAAATATTTTTGGTTATTTTTGCTATATTTGAAAAAAGCTCAAGATTGAATGTTATATTGCAGTTAAAATATTAAAAAATAGTTTTCATGCTTCGAATTCTATTTCAATTTAGCAGTATTTTGTATTTTCAATAATTTTACTACTTTGAAATTAATTTTTATCAAAATGTGTTATATAATTATTAATAACAGTAATTTTAATGAAAAAAAAAACTACGTGAGTGGATTTTCACAAATTATTAAAGAAAATATTCATATAGATTTTTGTTATTAGAAAAATCAACGGAGAGACTAAAAAATTTAAAATATAGGAAATGAAATGACAATCTAACCTAAAAAATTAAATAAATCACATGTATAAGTCTAAATTAATTTTTTCCTCTCTCATTATAGTAATTTGAAAATGGGAAAATCACCTAATCAAATAAAATTGTAAATAATTTTTTAAAAAAGGCAACATGATAATTGTCATTTACTTATTTTCATAAAGTAAGAGATTCAAATCTCTTGCCTAACATTTATTTCACTTAAAAAACTAAGAAAATAAATAAACTAAAATTAACAAATTATTACAATAAATAAAGTGTTTTCTAAGGACAGCCACAAGCAAACAAATCCACTGTGGGGGCACAACTGCAAAATGGTGGAAATCTTTGTGCAAATTCCCAATTTCAATTTATAAATAATTCAATACTCCCACCTCCAATCCTCTATATTGATTAAGGGAGAAAGTTAAACACCCTAGCAGTAGAATTAGATGATTATTGATTATTATAAATAATTAATTGTATAAGTAGAGGTAAGATTTGAAATGTCGTTTTCGATGAGATAGTTGAAGTTGGAATGTCATTGGAAAAATCGATAAAATGTTGATGTGATGATGTCGATGGATATTTTTGGAGAAATTATAAAAACAAAAAATTAAAAATATTTAGCTTAATAAATAACCATTAGACACTCTATAAATGTTCATTTTTTATATTATATTCACATTCATGACATGTTGCTTACTTTTTAAGAAAAAAAAATTGGTCTATAGGTTATGGTTCTAGTTTCTAAAAAACTTTCTGGGTTATCAAAAGCAATAATGTTACGATCATCTCCTATGCCCGGAAGGTGGAGTGAATTTTCAACATCGTCGGATCCTTCTGAAGAGATGAAATATAACTAAGGTATATCTTTTTTTATTAGAGCTTGACTCGATCATCAAAAGAAGAATTAGGCCAAATATTAGGATATATTATGGGAGAAGGCAACGGTAGATCTCGAGTCTTTATGGGCAATGAAAGCGGTATGGCAAGTGAAACATTCGAGATTTGTCATTTTGTCCCTAGGTTTCGAAATTGAAACAAAACTCAATTATCAAGGATAAAATTGTAACATTTTGAAACTTATAGACTAAATTGTAACATTTTGAAACCAAACTCAAAATTTAAAAACTAAATGTGTAATATTTTGAAACATATAGATCAAATAGAAACTCAACACAAAACCTAATGGCTAAAAAGATAGTTCCTCTATTTTTTATGTTTCACAGATTCTTTTACATTATATTGGAAATATCGTCTCCATTGTGTTCATATTGTAAGGATCGAAAGAAATTTTGAAAAAGATTAATTCTTTTCTAGTTTTTTCTAACATAAGTATAGCTAAGTAGTTGGTCAAATATTTAAAATTTCAACCTTTACATTATTTAACTACAGTATCTAAACTTTTAATTCTGTGTGTACTAAATCTAATGAGCTATTAAAAAGATCAAATAGGTGAATGATCTAATAGACACAAAATTTAAAATTTAAAATACGGTAGATATATTTTTCAAAATTTAGGACCATTTTAAAAATACAATTAAAATTTAAGTACCTATTAAGCACTTTTGAAAATATTCAAGAATCAAATAATCAAAAAAGACTGCAGTTGAGTTACTATTAACCAATATTCGTCTTTAAAAAGGTAAAATAATTATATAACGTCGTCGGGGATGTAGCTCAAACGGTAGAGCGCTCGCTTTGCATGCGAGAGGTACGGGGTTCGATACCCCGCATCTCCACTTTTTATTATTTTTTGTTTCTTTTTCAAGTTATAATTAGGAGCCCCAAAAGAGTAAAAGTTGGGCTTGGGCCTTCTGGGCTTCAAGCCCGCGAGGCCTTTTCATCTATCCACGTACAAAAACTTATATGTTACAATTCATAGACTTTCTTTCAGTAAATGCATAATAGATTAAAAAGTCATGATTCCAAAGAAGATTAAACTTTTTTTAATATATTTTGGGTTCGAAATCTAAGTTTTTGTTATTTTTTCTCTAAAATAAAACTTGATTAAATAAAACAAACTAGCCACAAATAAAGTTCTCATGGAGAACAAAGAATAATCAATTAGGAAACAAGAGTTTCAATAAGCCTTGTGTAATTTTTTAACCACAATATTACCTTACTAATAACAAAAGAAATGACACCCACAAAGACACGCAAGATTTATGTTATAAGAATATGAAACAAGAGTTTTAAACGTTTGAAACCAAGCTAAATTTCAACCATTAATTTATGTACGTATGTACCTCTATTCTACGAATTTGGGGTTCAAATCCTCCAAGACCCAAAACAAAAAAATCTATTATTTAAAGGTTTCGAGAAGATATTAGTTGAACTTAAAAGAGAAAAAAGAAAGTTTGAAATTTTATTGAAAGGTTCAAACTACAGTTAACACACCCAAGTTCAAACAAATCAATAATAATCTAAAAAGTGGGTCTCATTTAATTAAGTTTGGTGTTGTTTACTTGTGTTTCGTACTCGTATTGACGTGAGGCTCACTTCCAAGTCTATAATAAAGAAAGTGCAATCCGATTGAAAAGCGGAGGGTGATCAATCTGATTGTGTTTGGAAATTTTGTTGCTACTACGGTTACCGTTATTATATTGTTACGTTTACTGTTACCGTTTTCATCTGACCAACAATAAATGTGACAGATTCATAATTTTAAAAAACATGATAGAAAAACAATTCACTCACGTTTGCAATTGTGATCGATTTATCAATGAAATCTCATTTCGATTATATCAATTTTCATTACGGAGTGATAAAGATGACCTAAATTTTCTTGAAAAGAAGACCAAAATTATAATTGAAATGTGATCATTTAAATTGGGAAATTTGGAGCCACGAAGTGAAATCCAATGTCGTGCCAAGTAGATGAGCAACAATGGGCAACAAACCAACCAACCACTGCACTTTTCTCATTAAAAAGGATTTGGCAGATTCTCCCCTTCTTCTCCCTTTCAACACTCACCACTAATTCATCACCTCAATCCTTCTTCTTCTTCTTCTTCTTCTTCACTGGCCTCTTGGTTGGCTCTGTTTCAGTCATCCATGGCGACGAAGATGGCCATCAGAGCTTCCGCCATTCCCAGACATCACCCACCTCCTTCACTTCCTTCTTCCTCTCACAGATCCGATTCCAAATCCCAATTCCGTCCCATCTCCGTTTCCCTACCAGCTTCCACTACCCTCTCTCTCTTAGCCCTATTTTCTTCTCCCTACGAAGCTAGGGCTCTCAACAAAGACCAAATCGTCTCATCTCTCAATGAAGTAAGTACTATCGTTATTTTGTTCAATGTAAATGGTCAATTTATAGAACCAAATTGTTGATGAGACATTTCCTCAGAATTGCTTACTGTTTTGTGGAATGGTAGGTGGAGAAGACGTTCGATCAGGTTCAAGAAATGGGTTCGAATTTCTTTGATATTGCACAACAGGCCGTTGAGTCTGCTAGAAATATTTTGAAGCCGGGCGTTGATGCGGCGCTGCCGATTGTAAAGCAGGCCGGAGAAGAGGCGCTGAAAGTTGCTTCTCCAACAATTTCTGAGGCTTCAAAGATAGCCCTAGAAGCCCTTGAAGGCTCTGGCATTGACACTGAACCTGTTCTAAGTGCTGCTAAGGTTCTTACTCCTTAATTCAGATTCTCATATTTTACTTATGGCTTTCTCTCTCCTGGCTTTCAAATCTGTGATGACCTGTTATAATTGTTGACCTGAGAGTAGAAATTTAGAAAAGATAAATGGGAAAACAATTACAAAGTATAGTAAAAGAAAAAAACTCACAACAATCCAATTTTGAGGGAAATGAGCTGAAAATTTAATGGTATCATTTTGAATGAGATTAAAAGTAAATGTAGTTGCTCTTTTGTGGTTTTTTCAGTTCTATTTTCTTTTTTAGAAATGAAAATTTCGTATCGAAAATAAAGCTGAAAATTGAAAAAGACTGAAATTAAAAAAAGTAATACAATGAAAAAGCTTCCTCCTGAAACAACATTAATGTGTGAAATAATACAACTGTGTGTATTTAAGACCATAAAATTGAAAAAAACTTGAATTGAGCTACTGCAGTTAATACTAAAAAAAATCAAAATTTTCTCGAAATACATAAATTTCTAATTTCTAGTTGAAACGGGGGAAAACAGAATAAAAGTGTCTTGAAATTGGGGAAAAAACGAAATTTCCGATTGAAATTTTCCACCATGACCAGAAAGATTAATATTGGAAAGAAGATTATATTTATGGGTATTATTTTCCCTCTTCAAATGAAATTTAAGTAGACTTTTCAAATGATGAAGTTTGAGCTGATGTTGTGTTTGAACTCCTTTTGGTCTGCTGCTTTACTCAATGATTTTAGTATTTGAGCTATTTCTACCATTGTTGTCAATTGGAGAATCCTTCTATTGGAATGTTTTCTTCAAACCCACATCCACATATCATGTATTTTTCTTGGTTGCAGACAGTAGTAGGTGCAGCACAACAAACTGGTAAGGTCATTGAAGTTGCCAAACCGATAGCCTCATCGACTGTCGAGACGATCTCCACGGCCGACCCTCTCCTGATTGCAGAAATTGCTGGAGTCTTAGCCTTGGCATACCTGCTCTTTCCTCCAATTTGGTCTGCCATCTCTTTCAACTTTCGTGGCTACAAAGGTTCATCTTTTCTCTTTTATGGAAATGGAGTACAAGAAAATGCCAATGGCCTGGAGATTAATTTACAATGAACAAGCCTTTTTGAGGCTTCGTTTATACAAAACACAGCTCACCCTCCAATTCTAGCCATGATATAAGTCTTTGATTTTAGTCTGATTGGCGATATATTGTGTTTTGACTAGGTGAACTCTCTCCTGCTCAAACACTCGATCTAATTTCTTCGAGCAATTACTTTCTGATCGATATACGATCCGAGAAGGACAAGGATAAGTCTGGCATTCCTCGCCTTCCTTCGAGTGCTAAGAACCAGTCGATTGCCATTCCGTAAGTTCAACAAGCTTTTTCATAATCAATTTCATCTGCTCATAAATATCAAATAAGGGGGCAGCTTATCAGCATTTGCATCAAAATGTTTCAGTTTGGAAGAGTTACCTAGCAAGTTGCGCGGCATCGTCCGAAATGTAAAGAAACTAGAAGCTGAACTTTCGGCCATCAAGATTTCATATGTCAAGAAACTTAACAAAGGCTCCAATATAGTGATCTTGGGCTCGTGAGTCATCTTGCATATCTCAAATATTACTTTGATCACCCACCCATATCTTTCCTGATCATACTTACATTAAATTTCTTGGGAATTCAGGTACTCAGACTCAGCAAAAGCAGTTGCCAAAGCACTAACAAGACTTGGCTTCAAGAACTCCTGGATTGTAACTGATGGGTTTTTAGGTAGCAAAGGTTGGTTACAGAGTCGGTTAGGAACAGATACATATAAGTTCTCATTCGCAGAGATCCTTTCGCCATCCCGAGTCATTCCATCCGGAGCCAAACGTTTCGGGACGACCTCACTTTCATCAGCATCTGGTCAAAAATTGCTTCCCGGTGCTGATTAAAATTTTGGCTATTCATGCCGGCCCTCACACATGTTCCCTTCCCACGTACCATAGGATCTGTAAATTATCCCTTGTAATTTTTGATTTGATTTTGTCTTTGTATGAGGCCTCAGTTACTGCTTCCTGTATTTTGCGGGTTGTATAATGATGAAAAAGGTAGAAATAGCATCATATTAAGATCCATTCTTCCTCTTGTCACTAACCAGAATAATGAATAATTCAAGACTAGGAATGAGTTCAGGTATGTATAATTACTCTTAACAAAAAGAAGAAAAAAAGACAAGAAAGAAATTTAGTAACTGCACAACTTTTGTATATAGCCTTTCATTACAGACAACCAAAAAATTCTGAACAACAGGCCACATGTATATGTGATGCAAGTAGAAGATACAAAAAACATACACATCACCATGACACAGGACTCAACAAATTCCAACCCAAACATGTTCATACAAGTGATCTATACATAACTATCATTCAGCATTTGTGTTATCATCGTATAAATCTACAAACAATCTACTGATGGATGTGTTTGGAATGCCTCTCTAAATGCTTAAAAAGGTGTTTTTAAGTTGAGAAAAAGCACTTAGAAAGTTATTCCAAACATATCCGTTTGACGCATGGAATCAAAAGCATAAAGAATATTTAAGGATAGCCATGGTATCTGTTATGCTTATGGTTGCTTCTGGTGGCGCAGCAGCCTATGCAATAGATGATAGTGATGACTGTGAGAACACAAGAATTGAAAATGGCGAAATGCCTCCATTCCTTGCGGATGTTGGCCAGAATTCCGCCCTTGCAGGACTTGCAATCGTAGCATAGAGAGTTCTGCTTGTTGCTCCAGGTGGTGCAATCGGTGTCCGCCACCGCCGGCCCTGCTTTTGGTACTATCCAGAATGTAGCGTTCTTGAACTGAAATCCGCAATACGACGGTGGCTTGCAACATCCAGACTGCAAATAATTCAAATTGGTTTAGAAGCTCATTCCATCATTTTCAGATCCGGTGAAACAAGAACAACAAGAGGTAAAGGAACTATATTAAGAAGAATAAACATGCATGTTGTAAAAGTTTCGATGCCGAAATGTCAAAAGTGACCTGTATCGGGGAGAGATTCTCCTTAAAGAAATCAGCCTCTTTTCCATGGAAATTAGCAGCGAGGCTCCGGCAAATAGGCGCATCAACCAAACAACTACGAATGCGAAGCCAATTTTCATGACTAACGACGTAATTCTGAAGCCAATGCGAGTAATCCCCAAGGCGATATTCCTTATATCCCCTTCCAGAAACGGCCTGTCCAATTCCTTTGTTCGTCACCAATAAGGAGAAAATTGTGAACGCCATTAAACCTAAAATCAACAAGAACATCACAATGAGGTAGAGATAAAGGATGGAATTAAGACGGCAGCAGGATCCAATCAAGCCGAGCAACGAAACGATGAAGAAGAAGATTCCGACAATGAGAACGGGGTCCTGAAGAAACTTCTGGCAAGCGGTTCCGCCGTGGTTGCGGACGTGGACGGAGGCAAGGATGGCGATTAGGCTGACGATTAACGTGCAGCTGTTAAGAAGACTCACAACTATGTTGCTTAAACGGCACATTGTTTATGTTTGAATTGATTCTGATGAATCTGTGGTAATATGGTTTGATTTGAAATGGAAAAAGAAAAAAGGGGAAATTATTTCGATTGGAAGAAGACGAAGGAAAGGGAAAGAACTTCGTCTCTTCCTTCTGGTTTCTAGACCGTTACCCAAATATATACATTATATATATAAAGAAATAAAAGAAAAAACAAAAACGTGAACAATAAATGCAATGCATGCATGTCTTTAATGTAAAACTAACTCTTATGGTTGGCTGGTTTTCTTTTTTCTTTTATTAGTTCATTCCCATATATATATATATATATAATTTTCAAAAAAAACTCATCGAAAAGCCTCCTTCAAAGTAAAGTATAGTGTTAGTGTTAGTTGCTACTACCCTTTTAAACTCTTAAACTTATATGAGTGTTAAAATTAGATCAAAATGGACATTCAAACTTACATAATTCTATAAATTGTAACATTTGTATAAGTTTGAAAGTTCAATTTTTATCATTTGTGGTTTTAATTTCTTCAATTATTGTAAGCTCAAGGGTTCAATTTTAATACCCGTAGAAGTTAAGAGGCCTAATTTTTACAATTAAAAGTTTGAGTGTGTTAGTGCAACTACTACCATATATACTTCAGAGATGATTTTTGCAATTTGCACAAAAAATATATATAAATATTTTTTTTTTTTTTTTTTTATCTTTTTTTTATATATATAAAAAAAAAAAATTTTTATATAAAAAAAAAAAATAAAAAAAACCAAAAAAATCTCAAAAATGTTTTTTTCTTTTTCAAAAAAAAAAATAAAAAAAACCAAAAAAATCTCAAAAATGTTTTTTTCTTTTTCAAAAAAAAAAATAAAAAAATATTTTTTTTTTTTTTTTTTTATCTTTTTCTTATATATATAAATATATTATTCTTTGATATTAGAGATCAGTCTCTTATCACATTGTTAAATTCAAAATATATAAAGGGTTGTTTTCAAATGTAGGAAAATGAACCAAAATATTTATAAATTATAGCAAAATATCACCGTCTATATACAATAAACCGTGATAGACTACTATCTGTGTCTATATATATTTTAAATAATTTTATCATTTAAAATAATTTTTGATCTGTAATTATGTTTTAATGATATATTATTCTTGAAACAAATTAATTTGAATTGATTGAGACAGGCAATGGTAGAAATTTAAATGACATGGACGGATAGGATTTAGAGAAAGGAAGAAAAAAGAGGAAGGGAATGCATGACAAAGGTTTCCATTAAAGAGAAAAATGACAATAATAAAGTAAACATAATTCAAATATATCATAATCTAATTTGTATCTAATTCAAATAATCTAAAACAAATCTTACATTCTTTCTCAAATTTGACAATAATATATAACTATATTAAGAGAAATGCAAAGTTCAATTATAATAATCACTATCGATGTCAATGTCAATGCAGATTTCAACCTAATTAATTGTTTAACTCAATAAATGATATTCCATGCATGCAAAAGAAACAGGCCTGGTTTTTAATTTTTTGAAATTTATGCTATTTTCTTTAAAGTTCTATATTATGATTTTCATTTGTCTTAAGTGAGTATACTTGAGTTATTCTTAATCAAATTCTAATATATATATAAAAGCTTTTTAAACTACTATTTTTTTTTTAAAAAAAAAAATTTGAAAATATTGATAAAAAATAGATAATAAGACATAAATTTATGGGTAGAAAGTAGTGTTTATAAACTTAATTTTCAAAAGTTAAGACCATGTTTGATAACCATTTCGTTTTTTGTTTTTGGTTTTTGAAAATTAAGCATATTTACTTCATATTTCTTACAATTATTTCTATCTTTCATTAAGTACAATGGTTGAATTATTAGCCAAATTCCAAAAACAAAAACAAGTTTTTAAAAACTATTTTTTTTAGTTTTCAAAATTTGGATTGGTTTTTTAAATCATTGGTAAAAACTAGACAACAAATGAAAAAATTTGGAAGTGGAAGTAGTGTTTATAAGCTTAATTTTTAAAAACAAAAATTAAAAACAAAATGATTATCGAACTTAATCTAAATAATTATCAAATGAAGTCATAGTGTTTGACTGTGGAAGTAGTTGCTCATTAGGAGCTTTAATTTATGGCCACTACCATTCTTATGCATGTCATCCTCTTCGTTTTATCATTTTAATATTTGTTGTTATTTCTCAGTTATATGTATATATAATTGGATAGAACAAGAAATTCTTATGAACTATTTCTTATGTTAGACTATGCAATTTTAGTATTGGCAGTTAATTCACATAGCTCATTCATGTGACAAAAATTTCAAAATGCATTGGGTGAAAAAGAATTAAGAACGTAGAGCTTCTATGTTCAATAATAAGACCAACCATTTATAATAATCTACATTTATACCTTACTACCCATAGAGAATTTATTTTCAACTGATTATTCAAATTATTTCACATTAATGATGTTAATGTACCATCTTTTTTTTTTTTTTT
>QLSR01000118.1:265216-294705 GCA_031780015.1 Citrullus colocynthis | reverse complement strand
TTTTTTTTTTTTTTTTTTTTTTTTTTTTTTTTTTTTTTTTTTTTTGAAAAAAAAAAGATTAGTTAGACACAAAATTAGAAATTTAAGAATCTATTGTATACTTTGAAAGTTAGTTCTATTGGACCCAAAAATGGAATTAAAAAAAAAAAAAAAATTCAATGGAGGATTGATGTTAAATTTAATGTGGGGTAATATTGGTAAAGATTGATTATCCTTGCAGCAATATTAGGGCTCTCTATGAAACAATCAACAACTCTAATAAGTACACAACCCATGTATGGAATCCACTGTTCTACAAACTAGAATTTTTATGGGCAAAAAGAAATAGAACTTCAATCGATTCCGGCTATGCCTAGACAACAGAAAACAATCTCAACAAACAAATTGTACCTGCTTAAACTGACATATTACGATCCGAGGCACGAAAGTTGTCGAAAATGTGTACAGCTATCAACTTCTGTCTCATGCTCTTTTTATCTAATTAGAAAACTTTGCAATCAACTTGTCAACATGAAGGACGATATCGTCGATCCGAGGTCGAACTGCAGCCTGGGGCTGAAGCATCCATTTTATAAACTGGTGGAGAGCATCAGGATATGGAGGATTAGGCCCTGCTGGCCATTTGATTTGTGCATTTACAATTGCTAATTGAAGGCTTCCACCAGATTCTCCAAGTGCATACTCAAATGGAGATAACCCATACCTGCAACATATCCATCCATTAATGATAATCATGAAAATTTGCTAGCAATCAACTGTGAAGTTTAGTTTATATATTAATGACGTGATTAAGTTTCATGTACTTCATCCAAATGATTAACCATACCAATAGATGAAGGATGATGGTACATCATGTCGATTAAGAAAGAGAAGCTTTTACCTCATCAACTTGAGTTGGAGTTCACAGTGTAACATTTGATTCAGTTTCTTCCCAGATTATTAATATTTAATAAGCTAACCCACATTTAAATGGTCCATTCCATGGTTGGCTGTAAAACTTATGATTCATCAAACTAAGAGCTTATGGTCGTAAGGGTAGTTTTGTCTAGAAAGCCAATAGTGCCTCATTTTCTTATAATCGAAGGAACATACTATCACAGTTTCTGAAAGATTGATATATGGTTCCAATAATCTCCAAGGAAAATTTTTACTACTCACATTATTGCATACAAAGTACATCCCAATGACCAGATATCAGTTCTCTCATCAATGTCAGCATGGCTTGGACAATCCCACAGCTCCGGTGATCGGAAAGGTGCAGAACAATGCTCAGATGCCCATTCCTACAAAGAAAATAAGGTTCTGGGCATCAAATTTAGTATGAAAATCTACAGTTGGTAATGATGTCTGAAGATTTTATTAGTTCCCTTGCAAAAAGGTTAACCTACCATAATGAACTAAACTGTATATGTATATAACAAGAATGTTTTGATGTTACATCCACAAACAAGGAACTATTCTTCTAAGATTATAATTTTGTTATTTAAATGAAGATGTTACAACCATGATTAAAATGATCCAGCTGAAGATTATGTAATTTCAAAGGCACGTGGGTAATCTGTGGTAAGTTATTGTTGCAGAATACAAGAAGATCCTAATACTAGGATGTGAAAAGAAAGAACAATCAATAACCTGCAATTGGAGTGCCTCTGGACGAGAACGGATTTCTTTTCTAGCAGGTCGAGCACTACCAAAATCCATCAATATTGCGAGAGGTGACTTCCCTTTTCTATGAGTTAAAAGAACATTACCAGGTTTCACATCATTGTGTGCATAAGGAGGTTCATTACTGTGCATATGCTTAAGCCCTGCACAAAGCTGCAGCAGGAAATGTTTTCAAATGAACTTGTCTTAAGAAAATTCATGAAAGTTTGAAGAATTATGGTATCTATGCATACATTATTTAAAACCAAAACAATAAAGAGGAAAAGTAGGAGCATTCCATTGTAACTTCAACATCATTTAGAGCGAATCCACAATTTACGACATTTAAAATTTTACCACTTCAGTAAAAAAAATGGAAAGAAAAATTGGTAGTCTGCAGCCAAGGGTATGAGATAGCCAAATAATTTAAAGTCAAGGATACACATTAAGTGTAAAATATTCACATCGTCAACAGATATTCCAAGTAAAGAAGTCAAGAAAATTTCATAAAAAGTAAACTAAACTCAAAGGTGACAACTATAAAGCAATAACGTATAGTCATTACCTGGCGAAATATCTCCAGAACATCCAATGTAGAAAAAAATTCCTTCTTAGCCTTCATTGTCTGGGCATTGTCCAGTAATGTTCCATCCAAGTGAACTGGAAACAACAAGTATGCTTCATGTTTCACAGATCCATCAGTAGATGACTTCCCCATAACAAAAGAAAAAAGGAGTAGCAAGATTATGCACAGTCATGGCAACACCATTATAGTCATGTTGTCATCAATACTAACTCAAAAAGAGATAAAATGTAATGTCATCGGTAATGCTAACTCAAAAAGAGATAATTATAAATCAGTTTCTGTAATCAATGCAACATAGTAATGACATCTAATCTCCAAGGAAAAATCTGCATTTATAAAGGTATCTCATGTCATAACCACATATTAATCCATCCATTCATCAACAGACCAGACTAGAAGTGTATAAGCCAAACTTTTTGCTATATTAACTAAAAGGAAGATACTAATGTCTACAGGAGAATGTCCCTTTATAGGAGTTCTTTTCAATTCCTACTTCCAGAAGGTGATTGTGATTTCATTTCAAAACATTTCAACACAATCATCAAACTCAGCACTTCTCTACCGCCATCCTTCAAAGCTGGTTAGTAAGAACCTAGAGATCAAAAGATTCAAAACTACCAAATTACTTCAGAATTGGATATAAGAAGTTTCAAGATGCCCAATGCATGAGTCTTAGCACATAATCATCAATGAAAGGCTAATGTTCTGATGGGAGTTAAAATGAAGCAAAGGTTCCCTTAATGCTTTTTTACATCAAAACTTCTAGCCAAAAAGAAAATATAATTACTTATAACTCAAAGCAGACATAGAAAAAACATCTTTAATCACTACCTTAACTGCAATTATAGCATGGTCAAGAAGTGGAAGTAGATTGGGATGACTAAAAAGCGACGAAACACGAATCTCCTCCCTCACCAGCTCCAATTGTTCACTGCTCTGAATTAGAACCTTTTTCAAAGCATAAGTTCCATCACCTACAGAAGAATCAAATTCATTGAACAGAAAGCATAAATTTAAAACCAACAACAAAAATCAAGAAACGACATTGGAAGTCCAGAGACTACAAAATTACCCACTTCTTCAGTCAAATTTTAAAAACACTCAAGACTCAGATCAAAACTGTCAAATTGAAGCATTTCTACGTTCAATTCAGACGGACCCAGATCAGAAAATGCAACGAGGAATTGAAAAAACAGAGATTGAGGAAAAGGGGCAAACCGGAAAGACGAGATGGGTCCTTCAATTTCTTGGCGAGACCGCCACCCGAGGGTGAAGAAGAATCGGAACTAACCTCTTTGACCAAAAACACAAAGGCGAACCCACCTTCTCCAAGCTGCCTGACGATCCTAAACCGATTTTCGTTGATCCAAATGTCTCCACCACCATTGACAGCGTCGTACAGAGCATTCAAGCCAGAAAAGGAGCAACCCATTTCCCCCTTCAGCGAGAGGAAAACATATAGATTGGAAAGGATTGAAAATTGTTTGAATGTAATCGATGGAAGGGGAAATGAAATCAGACCTGATGAGATGTAAAATGAAAAGGATCGTGGACCGAAAGTGCGATTTACGTTACACTAAAAATTATATACCTTTGGCCTGAAGCTTTTTTCAGGAGGATTGCTTGGGTTGTTGTTTGACCTGTGGGAGCAAAGCTTTGTTGGTGTGTCGCGCTAGTGATTCATTGCGGCTTTTGGCACACGCAACCACGCCACACCAATGTTCAGGCAAAAGGATTTTTCCTTTCTACCAGAGATTATAGAACATATACTTATTTATTTATTTACTTTCCTTACTAAAACATTTTGGGAAATTATTTAAAAGGATAAGATTCCTGAAAATATTTACAAATAATAGCAAAACATTACGATTTATCTGTATCTATCGGTTTATCGCAAATAGATAGTAAAATTTTGAATTTTTTTCTTTTTTTTTTCCTTATATTATGATAGATTCTTTGTATTAATTCTTTATATATAAGTTATATTACAAATTTAGTTTTTTTAGTATAACAAACAAAAACACAAAAAATTAAATGAAATGCATAAAGAAAAAGAACAGAATTCACTCATGGGGGTAATCTCCAATCTAGATCTCCAATCTACATCTTAGATGATCTTAATCTGTACGCGAAGCTAAATCTTGAGGAATTAAGTTACTCGATAATTGACCAACAGGAAGCTAAGGGTTGAACCATCGCAATAAAAGTCATGAATGGAATACAAAAATCGGAAGTTCATTCACATATTTATCATTCCTAATCAAAAGATTTCAAAGAATAAAAGAATCAGTTTCGACTAAAAAAAGGAGAGATGTCAATTTTAATAGTTTGAGATACTCCCCCAAACAAAGCAATGGGCTATGGAGTAGAGAAATGGTTCTCAATGCAAGCATCACTTCTCCATTTGAACCACTATTAACAACCCAAATTCCCACCTAACCATTCCAAATTTAGTTTATGAATTTAAAGTTAGTATTTAGTCTTTTTAAAGTATCAGTTTAAATGAATATTCAATACATCAATTAATTATTAAAGTTTGTCAACTAACTATTGAACACAGATTTAAAGTTAAAAAACCAAAGAAAACACAAACTCTATTTTAACCTTATTTTGTAATAAAAATATTCTATTTCTATAGAACTAGATTTATTCGTTCGACATCTCAAAAACAAATTATTTGTTCACATTTTAAAAATAATAAAAATGCAAGAGGATGTGATTAAAATATATATAATGAAAGAAAACAATGTAAAATACAATATTTTTTACTAATAACTGTAATTGGGATTTAATCCTGAGGTTATCATATTTGGGAAATTCGATGGCTCCTACAACGAATGGCTCACCAGAACTGCAGAAATTTGATGAACAGATTGGAGAAATTAAGAGAAATTTAATGAACATATTAAGAATTGAAAACTTGACTAATCTATCATGAATTACTGCAAAAGCTAGAAAATTGGTAAAGTTTGAAATACAAGATCCGAACACATCGGACACTGTCCTCTAGCTTGGAACTGTCGATTGCTTCAGAAAGGTGATTTGGATCCTTTTTTGATAGACTTTGCTTGTTTTGTTGGATAAGTTGTATGTATATATAATAATATTGCGCCAGATGATTGCACTAGAAATGGCATAACACCAAACAAATTTGAAAGTAAAACAGAGTACACTAACCAGTTTGAAGAGAACAGAGAAGCTACAAGTACATTTAGAGAAATTAAAAAAAAAAAAAAAAAAAAAAACACAACAGCTTTACTTTTCAAAAAAGAGTACTAGTAAGTTCTGATACTTCAGCTACAACTTGGTCATAGTCAGCCTTGAGTTTCTCTTGTTCAGTTGATCCAAGCTCCCCTTTGTTTGGCTTAGTTTGTACCAGCACACAACATGTTGGCCTCTTGGTCGACCCCGCATTGGCAAGATCCTGAAGAACAAACACGATTAATGCCTGATGTTATTATTTTCACAAGGAATGAAGAATCATGGCGAATTGTAGTTGAGGAAACTTATAAGCATCCTGAGGAACTTATAAGGATGCTACATTGAATCAATGTCAAACTCAAGTAGCTTAGAGTATGAAGAACAAATATGCAGCCATTACTTCTCTCCTTCCTCGACTTCTTTGCATATCACAACAACAAATAGACAAACAAACAAAATGATTTTGAAAAGATTGGAACATTAGTGATCACTTACTTCCTTGGATGGAACATACACGTAAGGAATGTCTGACTCTTCACATAAGATTGGAACATGAGTGATCACGTCAATGGGGGAAATGTTACCAGCTATTACACACAATCTGCATTACAAAGGACAGAAAGCAATCAAAAATACCATACGGTAGACGGAATCTCATGTATTACATAAAAAGTTTAGATGTTCCAAAGCTTGTTTTGATTTCAATCCATCCAAAAATGATCACAATTTATCTGAAAGTCCATTGGAAGTATATTTATGCTCCATAATTCCTCCTTCTTTCTCCATTGTTCTATCTTTAGCATAAAATAAATCCCTAAGATAACATTCATAGCAGAAATTACCCTTTTTGACCGCGCCTTATGCTTTTGACAACCTCCTTTACTCCCCGCTTCAAG
Organism: Citrullus colocynthis; assembly: GCA_031780015.1. NCBI lineage: Eukaryota > Viridiplantae > Streptophyta > Magnoliopsida > Cucurbitales > Cucurbitaceae > Citrullus > Citrullus colocynthis. The sequence goes on along the minus strand of QLSR01000118.1, from coordinate 288,378 downwards.
CACTTGTACTCAGCAGCTGAAAGAACAGAGACGAATGTTATTCAAATCTAATACAACAGCTAAATCTATCAAGAACAAACAACGGGCGATACAAAGAAAGAGGCCACAATGCATATTTACTAACTATAACAATTCAAAGGAAATCTATCTCCCAAGGCGGTCTACCGAATTTGACAACATATTCTTTAATATCAAATTGCAGAAAAAGAACCAACATAGGACTGAATAAATGAGGCAGCGTTGACCAAGCAGCTTACAGATTCAACCGGTTTCATCCATCGATTGAGGGCAAGAAAACAAGCATACTAACTTCCTACAAACAATTAACACCCAAAAAGATGTTGTAAAAGAGATGTTATACCTTTACGAACAAGCTTGAGGGTACGCTTGCAGAGCTTTTTGCCGGCAAGGGGTTTGGCAATTGGTGCAAGAGCTAACCGCTTCTTCTTCTCCTTTTCTTTGTCCTTTTGATGCGACTTCTCTGCTTCGCTGTCACTCCCCATTGCTTCCGATAAGAGGATTGAGAACGGAACTGCCGGAGAAAAAGGGGTTTGTGACGACGACGGAGACTGCTGTCTGCTCGGGTTTTTGGCCTCTGCTCTTCTTTATTACTAGGGTTTAAGATGAGAATGGATGTGAAGCCGTTCCCACGTGCGAACCTCTCGCACGTTTTAGCCCAATCATTATTCACATGGATACGTTTAGTTGGGCTTTAGAGGCCCAATAACCCAGTTTTTTCTTTTCCTCTCTCTTTGTCTTGTATGATATGATCGTAGTATTAAATTTTTATCGATATGTCATATATTTCAATTAATATTTTAATATTTTTATAGGTTTGATATCGAATCAGTCAATATTTCTACATAAAAAGGTTCACGAAAATTCGGTCAAACCAACCCAACCAATACGATTTATGTTGGGTTCAAATAAATGAAAATGTAATGTGTTGAGCTGGTCCATGAGTTCACCTAAATTAACCCAAATTAACCTGAACCAATTCGAACTTATTATTAATTTGAAAATGTATATATTTTTGTACTTATGGTAAATTATAGATACATATATTTATTTTAGTTTTATTTAATTTCACGTTTTTGTGGATAATTTTTCCTCTAACAACTCCTAAAAATAATTTTTTAGTACTTTGGAAAGAAAATTTTCATAATATCAATTGAGACTAATGGGTTAATTCTAATTCAATATATGAAAAAATAACAATATTTTTGGGCTCTTTTCAACCATAGCAAAATTTCACTGTCTACTGTCGATAGTGAAATTTTGCTATATTTGTAAATATTTTGGCTCATTTTGCTATATTTGAAAAGAGCCCAATTTTTTACATATTAACATTTTACTTCATTTTATAATAAAAATTTAAATAAATGACATGAGTAACATGAACCTAACCCAACCCAAATATTTTCCCAGTTAGATGGAGTTGAATTCATTTTTTAATAAAAATTATTTGGATGGAAGAAATTTACCATCCAAATTCTTCAATCCAATCCAATTAAAGAACACTCCTAATAATTACAAGACATAATAAAATATGTTGCAAATGAACAGATTGCATGGGTGCATTTTCAATAATTAATAATAATAATAATAATAAATACCGTGCATAAGCAATATCCACTTAATTATTAAATTTTGAAAAACTTGGATGACTTTTTGATATATTTATAATGTAATCCAGATTTTATATACTTATAGATTTATTTTACCTCAATCCAAAAAGATAACAACAATTTTTCATTGATATAACTGTATGAAAAATATAGAGTGAGATTTATATTTTTATTTAAAACGTAAATTTTATGCTTGTTGATAATAAAAACCAATAGGTAAAATTAAAATAGGAAACAAAGTTATATAGAAAATGCACAGTTAGAACTTTTATTTTTTAAATATAACTGAATGCAGTACATATAATAATTGTATAAATAATATTTCTAGTCATTTTTAAATTTGGTTAACTTCATTAACATACTATTTAACAAAACATGTAAATCTCTCAATGTAAAAATTTGTAAAACAAACATATACATTTAAGATCCGTTTGGATTAACTTAAAAAATAAATGTTTTTCAAAAATTCATTTTTATTTTAACACTTCTGACAATAAGTGTTTGAAATAAAAATATTAATAACTTTCAAAATTATATTCATTTTAAGTGGTTGCCATATACTTATATTTCTTTTAAATTAACTTGGTTTTTAAATTAAACACATGAAAATGAATTAGCTCCCCGTGATTTTTCTCGTAAAGTTTTGATCAGAATTTTATAGGAAAAGTGACATGAAGTTAATTCCTTTTAGGTAATTTGAACTTATCAAGAAGGAATTAGCTCCATGTGACTTTTTCCGTAAAGTTCTGAAAAGTCACAGAGGGCTCAACTCCTTCCCAATAAGTTTGAACTTATCGATGCAAATTCAGTCAGCGAGTAGAGATGGCAGTCGTCAGCGTGCTCGTGGCAGGAAAATCGTGGACTTAGTCCACAAGTGAGGAACAACTCAGCTCCTCGTCTACCATATTTTTATTATTTGTTTCTAAATCACCCTATTTTTGTCGTTATTTTCAAAAAAAAAATGTATTATTCTTAAAAATAACCTCACTAAGTGGTAAACTAAATGAAAGAAATTAAAGAGAGAGAAGAAAAAATGACGCATTCACCCTGAAAAAGCTATTTTTCCAACACCACATAACAATAAAGAATGACCCACAAAGTTTTTTCTACTTTTTTTTTTACTCCCAAATTTAAATTTGAAAGCCTAGGGCTTCCCAAGAAAAATTACACAATCAATATAATCCAAGATCATGTATGGAATAAAGTAAAAAAAAAATAATATGCATCCACACCATACTTTATATGACAATATAGGTTATGTCAAAAATGAGTTTTAATTCTTTTTAGTACAATTAGAGGTAGGATATTTAAACCACCAGTTTCGTAGTCACTACTTATTACGTTCATATATTAATTGCACTATTCTCACTTTGGCCGACAAACTTTTAAATCTAATAGCATTGAAATATTGTTCTTAAAAATATTATATTGTTGTGGGTGTAGTCGTAAAAGCTAGACTTACGGCCCACAACTTAGAGGCCCAATAGCCGAAGTGATCCAAAAAGGTAAGAAAGCTCTTTGGGGCGTTTGGCCTGGGGTCAAACTTGAGGTTAAGTTGGCAGGTTTAGGTAGCTGGGTTTAAAAAAACTATGTTTGGAGTGTAGGTTTTGGAAGTCAAGAAGTAAGTCTGTGTTTGGAATTTAGGTTTAGAAAGCCTGGGAATAAAGTGCAGATTTATAAATCTTGAGTTTGTGAAATATTTTCTTGTATTTAATCGGTAGTTAGATTTTAGATTAGTTTAAATTTGTCATCTTAATTATTTTAATATAGTTAAAGTTCAAAACATACTAAAAAATTTAGAATAATAATTTTCATTTTGAATTTTGAAATAGAGATTTTGACTAAAATTATAATTTTATTTAATCTATTGTTTTAATAATTAGATATTTTAATCTTACTATAAAATTTCGTAGGCTTTTGTCACTTTAGCTAATTTGAAAATGATTTGATTTTTTTTTTAACCATAATATGCTAACTTAAAATTGAAATAAACTAGTATTTTCTATGTAAAATTCAATAATTGAAAAAAATATAATTTAAAGAATAAAAAATCATAAATTTTGAGTTTTGATTTTTATTTGGCCACTAAGTTGTTTTCAACATTTTAAAACTTTCACATTTAAAAAAATGATTCTAAGTTTTCTAGCTTAGTTAAATTGACTAACGTAAAAAAATGAAAATTTTATTAGAAATAAAGAGACTCATCCCTCATTAAAATTAAGTATGTAATGATTAATGCTCGTGAGCTATATTTGGCCGAATACTAACTCGGGGATCGTTGTGTTGGACTCAAAATCACACTAATGAGAGATTTTGCCTTGTACATTTAACCCTCACGATAGGAGAGTCATCGGATTCGACCAAGTACCCTACTCACCGAGTGCACACATCAACAATTTTCAGAAACAATTTTGTTTTTGAAAATTGTTTTTGGATTTTGTGATCCAAATAGTGAATATTTTGAAGACAACATTTTTATATTTTCATTGTATATATATTTTGACTTTTAAAATGCAAAATAAAAATAAAAATATTTAGAAATACAATATGTTAGGTTATAAATTCAATTTATTTTTTAAAAAAATGAACAAAAATATTTACAAATAAAGTAAAATTTTACTGTCTATCTATAATTGATCGCAATATACTACTATTTGTGTAATATTTAGAATAAGATTCATTGCATCAAAGGAGTGAGTAGAGGAAAAAGAAATGTAGAAGTAGGGTTGTGGACTATCGTCCAATGGATTATATTATTAGTAATTAATAAATCAAGTCAAGAGCTTCATTTCCAGAAATCATATTCAAAAAAAGAAAAAAGGAAAATCCCCACAATATCTTCGTAAACAGGAATATTATCCAACATCTTAGGCTTGTTTTCTTTATATAAAAATATTAGGCTTGTCTTATTATACCTCCATAATTTTTTTTTTTTATTTTTGATATTTATGTTTCCTTCTGTAACTTCTTTTTACTTCTTAAATTTAATTTTGAAGATCCATGCATGTTTCATATATTACTTTAAAGAAAGATGTAGAACGAGAGAAAATAAACCCAAATTTTAAAAATGGAAAACCAAATGATTAAATGAATAAATACAATGTTTGATTTCTTTGTTCCAAAATAAAATTTTTAATATAGTTGAGTATAATTGACTGCTAAAATTAGTTCAAATATATATATATATATATATATATATATACTTTTTGAAATTATTATAAGTGAAAAAAATATCAAATTATTTACAAACATAGAAAAAAATCTAATCATACAACTTTATTTCAGTCTATATTTATGAATATTTTGAGTCATTTTATTATATTTGAAAATAATTATATTTTTTTTAGTACTTTTAAGTCTTTCCAAACATTATTATAAAAATGAATATAGTTGAATTAGCCTAAAACTTAATTTTTTTTTTTTAGATCAAAGTTAGAATCACACTATTCAAAGAAAAAGAAGAAAAAAAAGTGTTAAAATGAAAAACGAATACGTCAATATGCATAGGAAAAGAGAAATATTAAAAAATAATCCTCGCGTGCTAAGTTTTTCTTTAAATATTATTTTATTAGGAAGATTTTACCATTTCATAATCCTATAAAAAGTATCTCCCACTAATACCAAATTACAATTAAAGAAAAAGAAATGTACAACTGTCTGCCATGATCAAATGTCACATATTCCTACGTCTCAAACAAAATATTTACGTTAATAATTAAAAAAGTTAAATTCTTTTCACTCTCAAATTAAATTATTGATTTTGTTATTAGTATTCACATTCATTAATAAGTTTCTTTTAGGTATGTTTATCAAAAAAATGTGTTAGAAATATCAATTGACAACATCAACAAATTTGTAGTTTGGGGAAAAATGAATCTGCAAGACAGAGAAAAAAAGCTTTGATGCTAGAGTCAACATGAAAATTAAATGATAAAGAGAAAGACATAAATTTTATCTTATATGGAGCCACGAGACATGGGGTGTATTCATAGGAAATTTAACCTAGGGTTAAAATTAACCCTCTAGGATTAGGATATCAATTTTTCCTAATCCTAGACAAGCTAAATCTTACCTTATCTTATCTTAATTTTATATTGTCTTTTGGCTTTATATTCTGTCAAGCCAAAATCCACTCATAACATTAGCCTTCATTCCTCAGTTAAGGTTCTTGATTAACTATGTTTTATGGTTTAATCTTATGAGAAATCAACTTGGGAGTACAATATCCTCTTCTATCACCACACCTCTTGTCGTGAGACTTGTCTCGAATTTTGGGGGTGTTGAGCCTATCGAGCCAAAACTTTTTGAGGTCAAATCAATTTTTCAACGCACTTCTTCACCTCATAGTGAAGTTATGCACAAAATTGTGCCAAGCTCACCTCAAGGATAGACATAGGCAACAGAACATTGCTTTCCTGATCCAAGGTGGGCCTTGGATCGTGAGCAAACTTGGAATATTATCTAACCAAACCTATTAAGGCTCAACTAGCTTTTTTTTTAATCTTCAATAATCTAGTAGCTTGATCATTCAACACATATGTAGCTTTTTTCTCCCTATACTTAAAGTGAAGTTAACCTGCCTATCTTTTGTGATGGGTTTTAGCTTATGTCTTTAGTTCGACCCGAGGTTGTCTCTAGATTTTGGAATTTAAATTTGGTAAGTTGATTGTAGTGTGAACAACCCCTAGTTTTTCACCAAATATCTTTACTTAGAAAATTATTTAAGTCTTAATTAGATTTCTCATTGATTAATTAAGTCGTCTTTTGATGTTTTTCAGTTGGTTTATAAAGTCTTGTATCCACATAATTATAAAACAATTGCATTACTTCCGGGATTCTTCTCAGCAAATATTCTTTTACAAATTCTTCGTGACATTTCAATAACTTGAGATATATGTAAAGAGGTGTGATGATAAAACTTATCTTATATTTTGCTATTTTGTAGCTTGAGATTTCAAATTTGCTCTAATTCTGTTTGCCCAGCACAGTATATAGCTTCTTTTACTTCACCTTCTTGACAATTGTCACCAAGTAGTGTTTCAGCTCCATTGTCTCGGTGTGTCCATACCCTTTATGTGAAGAAGATGCAAACCATTATAAAAAAAAGTAAGGAAATTATTTTAATTTTAAAATAAAAAAACTAAAAACAAAATGATTACAAACAAAATCTATATGATTAAATTTAGACGTTCAAAATATAGATATTAAAATAGAATATTTTTGGAATGTACCAAAACTAAGAGGTCAATTTTAAAATTTCCATGATGCAACTGTCAAGGTAGGGTTGAAGATGTTGGGTAAGGAAAATACTTGGGTGCTCCTCTGACTGCACCTATTTATCCGCACTTTCGGAGTTGTTCAAGAAAAAACTGTCATAGGGCAATTTTTATATTTTTCTAAAAAAATGGTTTAAAATTTTCTATAGAGAGTATAGAATTAGAATCATTGCTAGCTGCGTAATTAATTACCATTGATGGCCTCAGAAGGTATGTGTTCTTAATTATCAATTTTAATAAACAACATTTCCATTGACAACTTTTTTTTTTCTTTTCTAATTATTAAACTTTAGATAGAATTTTTTATTATTTTTATTTTTTTTTTAAGTGAGAGAACTTTAAAACATTAGATAATAAAACCAACAAACTATTATTCATTTTTCTTTCAAATTATGATTCCTAAAAAAATTTATTTCAGGAAAAGATATAAATAATATTATGACTAATCCTAACTTTACAAATTCATTAAACCCTCGAAAAAATCTAGTTTGAAGAAAAAGAGAAGGGAGGAAATTAAAAGGGTCGAAACTTGGATGCGTAAATATAAATTATTATTAATTAATTTATGAACGTGTTAATTTTTTTTTGAGAATTATTAGTTTTGTATTATCGCATAATTTATAATATATTATATAAACATATTTTAATTTTATAAGAATGATGGAGCTTAATACTTTATTTATTAACATATTTGTTTTTTCCAATATAATTTTGCATTTGAAAATTTGAACAAAATTTGAAAACAATTTTTATACATAATTCATAACTTAATATAGCACCCAAAATGTGCTATTTTAGTGCCTCTAATCTTGACCGTTTATGATTTATAGTGTGCTTAAAACGTTTATATTTATAAGATATTGAGCATACGAAGCTACCATGGTAATTTGGATGCATTTCAAGCTTAAACAAAGGAATTACCAAGCAAAACGTGGTAAATGCGCAAAGAGGCCAACAGACAGCCTGGAGTCACAGTGCTAGCGCTATGCTTTTTCCAAAGGCAAGAACTTGGCGAATATGAAGATAACGCCGTGACGCTGCGTAGTTTGATGGAACCGGGAGCGGAGCGTGGGCGCGAGGCAAAAGTGGATAGTGTCGCAGCTCCAGCTCAAGATTTAAAAAGCTTTTTTTGGGTTTTTTTGAAAGGAGGATGACATTTTTCCAACCTTACTTTGGCCTTAGCCGATTTTCTTCCATTTTCTACCTCTCCAATCGTTTTTTTTTTTTTTTTCACTTTCTCTCATGTAATCAATAGAGGCATGACGGATTTTGTCTTCTCCATCTCCATGGGAAGGTAAGATCTAGTTTTCTAGTCTTAGAGGATTTGGAACAACGTAATTTTGGGAGATTTATTATTAATGTAATTTTTACATCTTGCCTATGAGTTTCTTCCTATCCTTTATTGATTTATTATTGTATTTTCTCATGAATGTCTGATAAACTACTTAAGAATGTATGATTAAATTCTTGAGATTATCATGTGATATGTGACTTGAAATTGTAGGGTGTTCTATATAGAAGCAATAAGTTAGATAGCCTTGTGATTTGAGTGAACAACGAAGAGCATTGATATATTGACCTAGAGCAACTATATTGAGTGTTTAATTAGATGATGAAAATTAGACATTCATCCTAGTGTAATGCAGTTAGTTAAAAATGCATAGTATGGATTCATCTGTTCATGTTTAGCTAATTAGGTAATTAGGATCGTTGGTTGAGTTTTTCAGTAATTGAGCTAGGTATAGATAAAAACCTAAAATTACGTTTTAATATCTCGAAGTTACTTTAGTCCACTCCAATCTCTAAGCTAAAGCGTCGTTGTCAATTATGTTTTTATCTTTACTTTCTTACATTTAATTTTCATGCAATTCTATTTTCATGCAATTCCTATCTTTGCTTTCTTGCATTTAAGTTTCATATTATAATATTTCAAAAGTATCACACTGTAGGTTGTTGAAAGAACAATGCTTTATAATTTAAGTGGAAAATGACCTCATAGAGATATGACGACAGTCTATAATGAAAGTGACGTCGTCTTCCTTTGCTCTATTTCCTCATGATTTTCCACCAAATTACATTTGAATGAGCAATATTTAGGAGTAGCCTAAACACCTAAGTTCTTTATTCTCTATTTTTTACCAACACAAATAAATATATTTTTTATTTCTTTAAAAATAAGATTAAGATTGAAATACATAATTTAGTGGATAAACTAAAAGAGAGAACAAAATTAGGTTATTAAACTTAATTTAAAGATTTGTTTTTTTTACAACTAGATGTACAGACAGTATGCATGGGATTAGCCGCTTCAATAGGATCTTTTATTCTGTCTGGAGGAAAAATTACCAAACCGAGAAGCTTGACTACAGGGAATCGGCAGCGAAATACCATTTTCTCATTTGAGTTCTTTACAAGTACGTACAATTACAACTCTGATCACTTCTGATCTTTCTAGAGGTGTGTTTGGGACGACATTGTACATCCGTTTTTATTTTTTTCCAATCGATATCTAAACTCAAATTTGTAGTAATGTAACCTATTTCACAATGTACTAAGAAAAAAAAAAAGTTCATAATAACATAATGTCACATTCGTTCTTTTATTTTATTTTTTTCGTTTTCCTTTACTTTTGCCAATTTAGACATGCGGTTTTGTCAAGTTTTAGGTTTTTCATTTTCTTTTTCCATCAACAAAACCTCCTCTTTAAATTACATGGGAAGTAGTATTACTTTTCATCCATGCCAACTCCTCATCGGAGTCTAAAAGTTCAATCATGAATTTATTATGATTAACTTTGACTATGTCATTGAGACCCATTATTTATTTCTTTGCTGCTCTTCACTAGTGAATTTTTTTTCTTCAACAAAGGATTTTCTGTTGAGATGGCTAAATCAAGGGTATGATTATGATATACCACTTGTTGGGGATAACAACCCTTTATATATATATCCAACAACTCTTCTAATACTATTTTTCTCTCTTCTTCTTTTAATATGTCCACTTTGGACATAACTCTCATGACTTTAATTTGGTGTCATCTAAAACGCCTCATATTATTATAAATAGTTGTTTTTATTTTATATACTCATGATCAATCACTTATCTATCTAGCCTATAAACCCATAAATGTGAATTTATTAAAGGAAGAATAGAAAAAGACAAGAGTCCATAAATTGAGTCATCCGTCAATTCTAGCTTTTCGTTATTTAATAATTTTTTTCTTTTTTTAATCTTCTAGGTTCTTGTCAACGCAATTGTCTCCTTAAAACTATATAAAAAGATAGAGTAAAAAAAAAAGCCTTCTACATCGTAATACTTAGAGTTCCTTCTTATTATTGATAAGAAACTCACACTAAAATACAATATATTTGCCCTTTACATAATAAGACGAAAGGAATAAAGCATGACTACTACCCAAGTATAACGCTGACTATTAGACTAACCAAATACTAACACAAATATAATAGCTATACAATCATTTACAATCCTTTAATAATCTTCGTAACACCCGATCGAGCATATGTAGTGTGCGTATAATGTATATGTTAATAACTTCGGTCATGTTTGGGAGTCATTTTCAAATGGCTAACATCACTTTTGTCCTCATTTTTAAGATTATCGTAAAACATGCTTTTAATCCTTCAAAACCAATTTTGATGACGTGAAAATTGCATAAAAATGTAAAATTGAAAACTAAATTAATTTTAAGTGATTAAAAATGTGTTCTCTAGTAATTTTAAAATTGACAAAAATAATTTTGACAATATTAAAATTACTCACAAACATGAATTCTCTAGCTATTTCTTTTTCTTCTTGTTCTTCATGATTCTCTCTCTCTTGTTACCCTGCACGTAAATTGACACAGAGAAAAATAAAAATGTTGTAAATGGAAGGAATGTATAACAAACCCTAAATTATAAATAAATTTCAATCATCCAATGAAGATTTTTTTATATTAAAAAGAGACCAATGTTAATGACATGGACATATTATTAAACAATAAAAGTTAAATATTCAGACATCTATAAAGAAAATGAATTTTAAAATACACATACTTGAAGTTATTATTACTCTTTTTAATACAGAACATCACAGAAAAACTACAACCGACTTATATACTTTTGAATTTTTGAAAGAATAGTTTTTTCCCCCTAAAAAAAATTATAATTAAGTTTAGCGAGTCTATGAACTTTTCATCAAATCGTTGAAGGTTATTTTAATTTTGTTTTAAAATTAAAAATTTATTAAATATAAAATTGACTAATAGAACTATAAAACTTTTAATTAACTTTGTGTCACTACTAAATTCATAAGATTTAGAATATGTAAAATGCGTTATATGATTACATGGCCTATCATATACAAAATTAAAATTAAAATTTTCTCTATTGAATATAAAGGGAGAAAAAATTTTAAAATACTATTGTAACTTAAGACTTGTTTAATTTTAGTCCCTATATTTTCAAATGTCTAAAATTTTAATTGACGTACTTTTAATAAATATTAAATTCAGTCTTTACACTACAAGGTTTTTCTTTTGTTAATTTTTTTCTAAAACTTTTTATTATTTATTAACCTTTCTACTTTAAACTTTGGAAATATACTCCCATATATTGTAATTGATTGCATGAAAATTATTATTATTAATTCACTAATTTTGATAAAATATAACTTCGAGTGACTAAATTTAAAATTTATTGAAATTACATAAACAAAAAGTGAATGAACTCTAAAGTATAGGGATTAAAATAATATTTTAACCAAAATAAATATGGAATGTTTAAGTACTAAATGGATTTTAAATTCACAATGCCTATTCTTAGAAAAAAAAAAAAAAACCCTCATTGACTATTTGTAATTAATTTTTTAATATGAAAATAATTAATAAAAATGAATATATTAATAAATGTATATATGAATATATATTAATTTACGAAAAAAACACACACACACAATAATACTCAGATATAACCTAAGAATAAATTGTGACCAAACTGTGAATACACACTTGTGTGGTCGGTATAAAAAAAGGGTTAGCTCATTTTATATATATATATATGTGTGTGTGTGTGTATGTATACTGCGTGGGTAGAAGAAAATGAAAAGAAGATGTATATGAAGAAATTACTTTTGGATAAGGAGGTTGATCGATCAGGTTGATATATAATAGGGAGGAGGAGGAGGAGGAGGAGGAGGAGGAGGAGGTGGTGATGGTGGCGGTGATAAGCATGAAGATGAAGGAAAAGAGTAATATATAAAGGAGTAAGATGAAGAAGTGAAAATATGGGGAATATGGAATGGCAGTGGCTATGAAAAAGGCTGTCACCCCCGAAAAGCCACCCACACAGTACAATACGTTTGAAGCTGTTTGGAAAATGGATTTGGTCATTTTCCCAAAACCCACACATCCAAAGCACAGCAACACAGCAATTGATAGAATCTGAAATGTAATTGGCAGTTTTGTTTGTGTTTGAACCGACACTGTTGCTATCTCTATCGCCGACGACAAGCACAATGCTACTATCATTTCCTTCCATTCTTCCACCATCTCTGCCGCCGCCTCCACCTTCCGCCCGCCGCCGCCTTCATCCTTTAATGATTTCCATAAACTACATGCTTTTGTAATCAAGTTTCCAACCCAACAAAGCATCCCTTTATCTTCTTTTTTGTTCTAAACACAACAAAAATGATGCTTTCCCTTTAGTTAAGTTTCCTTCGATGAGTCCTATTTATAGAGTTTCCACATGGTTTATACCAAATGTGATATTAATGACGAAGTGTATAGACGTACTGCAACCATGCATCAATCGTTTGCAGCCCTTACGTGGCACAATTTCATTACGTCACATTGTCATTTCATCCATCAATAGTTTATAAAAATCTTTCTTTTCTTCATCTTCTAACTTACACTTCATTTAAAAAAAAAAAAAAAACTTCTCCATTGCTTTTGATGTGCTTCCTTTTCCTTTTTAACTTTAATGACTCATTTTATTATGATATTATGATATCGTCCCAGAGATGGCTGCGATTTCTATCAATGTTTGGAAAGTTATGCTCGAGCCAAATACACTATAAAATGGCAGTCATGGTGTTACTCTTTATGATACCATTTTTTGTGTGGTCATTTTGAGTTGAAAAAGATGGCCCAAAGCTCATTTATGGAGTATACTGGTTGTGCGGTGGTCCCTAGTAATAAGTGATCCCAAATATTCCGTGTAAAGCTATATGAGATGAAGATTTACTTTAAAGATTATGATTTTTTCCTACACAAAACACACCACTTAGGATTAAGATAAATAAATGGGTTCCTTTTTTTATATTTATCCATAGTGTTGAGGCCATTGTGGAGAATACTCCAAAGGAAGAATTTACATTTTTCGGGAATGAGGAATGACCAGAAAGTACTTGGGCTTATAATGGGCATATTAGTAGGATCATGGCTTTAACCAAGAAATAACCATCTGATGATAAACTGCAGAAAATCTTATCTATATTAGTAGGATTGGTTGGAATGGTTGGCTGTCTCCAACCACTAGTAAGGGAGTTCCATGCCTCCAATTCCCTATGTAATAAAGGACGACGAGGGAATAATCTCCAACAAAGGGTTCTTTTGGAAAATTATCTTAAATGACAATATTATTGCAAATAATTTCAAATATAGTAAATGTCTAATGCGATAAACATTGATAAACATCTATCAATGTATATTAACTCGTCAATGTCTCTATCAATGTCTATCATTATATTTTGCTATTTCTGTAAATATTTGCACTCATTTTGCTGTATTTGAAAACAGCCCCTAACATTTTTTCCGAGTTGAAAAATGCTCAAAAAAATTATTAATTAAATATGTAGAAGTGTTAAAAAAATCCTACAAAAATAGTTTTTTTTTTTTTTTTTTTAAATTCTTTTTATTTATTTATTTTTAGGAAAAAAATATATTGAAAACTAACAAAAGTCCGATGCATATACCCCTTGCGAGGAAAACCATCCAAACATGCAACCCAAAAAATCTCCCCAACAACTTCCTAGAAGGAATAAGAGAGCAAAGACAATGCGCCACTCCATTATTTATCAACCTCAAGCATTGTCTGGGATAGACTCAGTTAAGAAGACAATCTCCTCCACCAAATCACTTAATTTTTTTTTATTTTTTTATTTTTTTGAAAATTTTAATCTTAAATATTAATAATTCTCTAATTTTTCAAGAAAAGAATTTATAATTAATACATCATTTTTATTTAATATTATAATAAATAAAATCACACTTTTAGTAGTAGTTAATTTAATTTAAATACTAAATACAAATTTGAAAACTAGTTAATTCTTTTATGCTTAAAAATATTTTCTTTATTGTTTCAAAAAAAAAGAAGGTATTTTCTTTATTTAAAGCATATGCTATAAATATAATTAGTAGTTACTTTACAATTTAAGTACTAAAAATATAAATCATTTTAACGTGTAACATATATATATACACACACATATATATATATCATCCAAATAAACTAAAGTAAGATTAATAAATAAAACTCTCAAACACCTTTAATAAAAATCAAAACTAAAATATTATTATCTTAATATTATTTTGTTAAATTAAAATTATATAAATACTTGATCCACTAATTATAGATTTTTTTGATACCATTAGTTTTTAAATTATAGTTTAACTAAATTATAATTGAACTAATATAAAATTAAATGAAATTATATATATATATATATTTCTTTATTTATTGAGACAATAGAATTGTTAATATTTTAAAATAAAAAATTTCGTTTTCCTATATTTTGGATTTAGTTTCTATTTAATTCTCACGTTCAAAATATTATATTTTGGGAAGTATATTTTTTTGTTTCTTGAGTTTTGAGGAATAAGTGCATTTAGTTTTTAAATCTTCAAATTAGCTAACTAAGTTTTCAACAATTAGTTTAAATGGTCACTCCTACTAATAAAATTATTAAATTTAATTAAAAAATTGACTAAATGATGGCGTAGAAAGATGACTCGAAAAAATATATATTTTTAATTTTTTTTTTTCCTCTTCTCTCATCCTCCTCTCTTCTTTCCCTCCTCTTCCTCTCTTGTTCAGTCTAAATCCTTCCTGCATTTCCATCCTCTCTCTTTCTTTTTCATTTTTCATTCAGATGCAACTTTCCCTTCCACTACAAACTTAATGTATCATTTAAAACTTTCAAATTGACGTCAAGTTTTCTGCCATTTTTGCTTTAATTTTATCTCTCTAAAATCTAGCTAACTCTTCTTTCTTCACATTAACCTTGGTCTGATGAAGCCATAGGGAACTAGATTTCGAAATTTGTGGAATGACACAAGGTTTATATCAAAATTTGCATTCATCTCAAGTGATCTTTCAAAGTTCCTGTCATTTGATTTTGATATAGAACCAAATGCAAGGTATTATTAACTGGTGTGTTGAGCTGTTGTAAACGTTTAGAGGTTGAAATTTGGAAGGAATTGATGCTGAAACCACCCAGAATGGCTCATAAGGAGGCATCTGGAAAATTAGGGAAAAAGTTTGGAATTGAGAGCATGGTTAATTGAGAAATGAGACACTGCCCACAAACACAAAGAAGAAGAACATAACTACAGTCAAGGGTGATTCTGTATTGTGTTGTTTATAATTTATTTATCTTAAATTTTTAACTTCTTTTTCTCCTTTGAATGAAAAATGAAAAGGAAAGAGAGAGGACGAGAAGGGAAGGAGGGATTCAAAGCGAAGATGAGAGGAGAGAGAAAGAGGAGGGAAAGAAGAGAGAGGAAAAAGAGAGAATTGGGAAAAAAAAAATTAAAAATATATATATTTTTTCCTAGTCATCTTGCCACATCATCGTTTAGTCATTTTTTTAATTAAATTTAATAATTTTATTAGGGACTAAAATGACTAATTTAAAACATTAGGGACCAAATGTATCTATTCTTGAAAACTCAAGGACCAAAAAGTTTTTTAATCATTTAATTTTGAGTAATCTTTTGTTTCAATTAAGTCTTTAATTTAGGTTTTATAATGTCATAAACCTTTATTATTTGAATTTTGTTTCAATTTGGTTTTTATATTTCAGGATTTACACTTTTAACCTCGGAATAAAAGTGAGTATTTATGAAAATCAAGGTTAAAAATGTAAATTTTAAAACCTATAGACGAAATTTAACAAAAAAAAAAAAAACTGAAATGTCAATGATAATGTATAAGAAAGATTTGAAATGGTAACATTTTGTAACCTAAAACTTAAATTGAAATCAAGAGACCAAATTGAAACAAAGTTCAATTTTGAAGCATAAAATTGTATCATTATGAAATCTAGATACTAAATTGAAACTAAATTTACTCAAAACTAAATAACTAAAAATGTAATATCTGGATACTTATAGATAAAATAAAAATTAAATTCAAAACTGAGAGACTAAAAATATATATTTTTGATTAATAAAACCTTCAGAATTACTATAAAGAAATAGTTTAATAAAAGGAAAGAGAAGAAAATAGAGGTAATCAAAGTGTTAATATATATATAAAAGGAAATTAAGAAAAAAAAAAGAAATCAAGAGAGAGGAAAAAACGGTAATGGATTGGAAGTTAACGGAAAGATGAAAAAAAGAAAAAGAAAAAAAGAAAGAAAGAACCATTATAAGGCATAGAAAATGTATTAGCAAAACGCAACTTGCATCGGCTAAATAAATTTTATTATTTATGGAACATAAAAAGTAATCAATAAAATCTTACTTATATAAATATAATATAAATAATAAATATACCTATAAAAGTATAAAATGTTGACTTAATAATTTAAATATTTAAATAATTTTTTATAGAAGTTTTAGAAATATCATCAACATATTGACATTTTCTTAAAATTAACATATCCATATTTTTTTAATATTAACATTTTAATTCGAAATTGAGCAAGTAGGTAGAAAAGGACTAACCCTTCTTAATTAATCTCTTACTAAAAAATGTTGTTTTCAAATATAGCAAAATGAGTCAAATTATTTACAAATATATAAAAATTTATTATACATCAGTGATAGATTGAGATATATTTGTAAATAATTTAATTTTTTTATTTATATTATTTCTTTTTTATTTTATGTAAAATATTAGGAGTATTTTAAAGAATAATGTTATTTTAAAAAAAATTCGAAAAATAGGGTGGCTTAGAAACTAATGACAAAAATAGGGTGGTTTTTTTGAAAAATAATTTGTAAATTGGAGTGGTGAAATCGTGTACCCGATACACGATTTCAGTCAACTTTGCTACGTGGCGGTCGTTGTGTAAGTAAGTCGTGGACCGGGTTCACGAGTGTTGACCAAACTTGTGGATTCGGTCCACGACTTCAACCAAACTCGTGGACCCGGTCCACGAGTTTGCCCCAACCACACCAAGTATCATGCTAAAATTGTGGGGAAGGAGGAACGAGCAGTTTACGCTTTAGTAGCTACCGTTTCAGCTCTAGTATTCACAGGATTTCAAGGAATGAAATATTATCAAGCACCCTTCATTATTTCGGATAGTATTTATGATTCGAGTTTTGATCAAAAAGACTTCTTACCCCCGTTCTTTTCCCATGATACGTCTAAAATCGTCCGATTTTTTTCCCATGATAAATAAGTTAATTAATTAATTACCCACTTAAATGAAATTTTGCTTATTACTTGTGTTCATCAATTATTGTTTAGTTTCATTGATTCTTAATTTTTGAAAATGTAATGGAAAATCATTAATTCATTTAGTTAAAGATAAAAAGTTAATACAAATCAGAAAATTTAAAATACAAATCAAGTGCCGCATGGTGGTCTTCTTCGCGCACGTTGTCCACGACGAGGCATAGGCACTTCAGATTGTTGTTGCTGGTGGATTACATCGTCGATATCCTGTTGGGTGACTACAGATGGAATTCATCGTGTCCATAATATTCTTGTTGATGGCCAGAACCGGATGCAATGTCTGGTTGTAATATGGGAGGTTCTTGGTCATCGGGTTGCTCTAGAACACCTTCGTCACATTGTCTCTGTCGTCTACGACGAATACGTTTTCGATCAGTATCAGCAACATTGAGCCTCCTTGTATGTTGAATGACTTCTTCAACATTTACCATGTTTTGCTCACACATTGAATTTAACTCTGGTAAATTGTGTTCTAAGGAGTAACTGTGCACATCGTGGACAAAATTATTCTGCACGATAAAAAAAAAATATATAAGTATAAAAGAATATTCTTAGCATGTAATTGAAAAACACTACATAATAAGATACTTACCATGCAGTAATAGTAGGCACCGTCAGGTGTAATAAATCTTCTTGTGATAGAGTCGTACCAGGACAAATAGTCATTAGACACATCCGACTCGTTTATTATTTCTCCTTGTGCACAGCGGCTATGACGTGCACGCCAAAATGATATATATTTTGCAAGAATTTGATGCCAATTTTGGTCGTGTTTACCTCTTAAATCGATTTGGTGTAGTTGAGGGAGTGTATTACACAACGTCGGTACTGTTTGCTGCATACCGAATTGTCTCAACACTCGATCTGGTTGATGCCACTCTACGATGTGAAAGCATATAAGTGGGCTGACCGTTAACCAAATGTCTTGTCCATCATGACAGTAATCAGGCAACAACGAATAATTAGAACCTAAAAACATATGTAATATTCAGTTATATGCAACATATTTATTATTACCTGATTTCTCATCAAACGGTCAAAAATTGAGCGATATACCAGCAACATGTTTGCTGATTGTTCAGATGCAGCTAATACATCGCTCCATCTATCACATGGATATAAAACAATTAAATACTTTGCTAATTGTATTGACAAAAAAATTAATATATACAGAAAGTAATACTTGGCACTGAGTGAACGTCCTATGAAATGTTCGGGAGGTTGTAATTGGACTTGTGGTGCAATAATGCTAAATCGATCATAGGCCCATACTTGAAGTAGTATCAATGGGCCTGCTATATCCAAAGCTTGTGCATGACTGGCTCGACATAATTCTCTGTACAGGCATGCAAGACAAGCACCACCCCACGAATAATTACCAGCTTGCTCAAAACTTGCCAGTAGTGGGAGGAACATTAAGTGCACCAACGTGTTGAATTTGTCAGCAAACAGAAAGCCTCCGATAAGCTGCATAATATATGCTCGTGCATACCTCTGTATACTAACGTCATAGGCATCAGGAGACAATTCTGTAAACTGAGAGGCTAACCACGGGAGACTCAACCTTGAGCCTTTTAAGTCAAGTGGTCGAACACCTAAGAAATCTTCACAGATCTGTTTCCAATCATGCTGCAACGAACCAGTAACAGGTTCTCCGTCCACTGGTAGTCCAAATTGTACTGCAATGTCCTACAGCGTGATGGTGCATTCCCCACCAGGCATATGAAATGTGTGGGTCTCCGGTCTCCAGCGCTCTACTAAAGCAGTAATAAGGTGCCAGTCCAACTGTATGAATCCAATTTGTGCAACCCTAATAAAACCGGCCTGTTGTAGATAAGGCACTATACGTTCATCGAACGGTATAGTATGCTGGGAAACTGCCTCTCTTCTCCGACAACATAGTACCACGGTGGATGCATTATCCCATACTATCTGTGATCGGTGAGTGTTTTGAAGATATAGCTGAACAGGGTTAGATGGACCAGGATCCATATTCAACACTGTTAAAATAAACAAAATTCATTACAATGTTAAATAAACGAAATACATTACAATGTTAAATAAACCAAATTCATTGATTATTAAATAAACGAAATATATTACAATGTTTAATAAATGAAATACATTACAATGTTAAATAAACGTAATACATTACAATGTTTAATAAACAAAATTCATTACAATGTTAAATAAACGAAATACATTGCTTGCTAAACTATGAATGACTCGAAGATGAAGCTCCTAAATTACGGAGTGGACAGGTACGGTTGTTATGCCCTGATCCCTTGCATATCCCACATCGAACTTTCGTGCCTGCCTCGCGCCAATCCATTTCATTATGAATTCGCGAAGTTTTGGGTCTACCATGCTCCCTTAATAAGTTTGCATTAGGATGTACTTCCGTAAATGATAACTCTGGCCAATAGTCAGGGTGCTATATTGGATGGAAGCGACATTCATAGCATAACTTTAAATGAGACAATTTATAGTATTCATCAATCAGATGCACGTATGACAAACGCATGTAATTACAAATTGCAATTACATGAGAGCATGGAATCTTGAACGACTGCCACTTGTTACAAGAACAAGTCCCCTCTTTCAGGCACACTACTTGTATGTTTTGGCCTTTGTAGGGAGAAATCATACTGATGCCAGTTCGAACTTCAAAACTTTGTGTTTCCCTGTCAACTGACGTCACTGTATGTGCAGTTGCTCATTTCTCCCACCTTTTAAGCTTTCTCATGGCATATTCTGTGTACATGTCCCCACGATCGAGTGCTTCAATTATTTCTTGTCTACGGCGTTCAAAGTATAAGATTGTCCGATAAAATGTTAACCTAACAATCGATGTGATTGGTAACATTCTAGCTCCTTTAAATACCCCATTCAAACATTCAGCTGCATTGGTTGTCATCCACCCAAAACGATACCCATTATCATGTGATTGCGTCCATTTATTCAAATCTATATCAGAAAAATATTCAAGACACTCAGGGTTCAATTTCTTTAACTCTTTCATGTTTTGAATGAATTTACGTCTTTGGTGTTGATTTTCAGCCCTAAGCACCAAATCTTTAAGTTGCTTTGATTTGTATTTGGAATTGAAATTACTCGCAACATGACGTAAACAATAACGATGACATGCTTTAGGTTCAGCCCAACCAATTTCCTCGTTGTTAATTGCTGCAATGATCCCTCTGTGTCTATCCGAAATTAAGCAAATCCCTTCTTGGTCAGTAACATACTCGCGCAATGCCCACAAAAACCATGACCAACTAGATGTATTTTCCCCTTCAACAATAGCATAATCAAGAGGAAATATATGCCCATTCGAGTCAATAGACAAAGCAATGAGCAATTTCCCTTTATACTTGCCGTAAAGATGGGTTCCATCTATTTGAATTAAAGGCCTACAGTACTTAAACCCTTCAATTGTAGGACCGAATGCCCAAAAAACACGACCAAATATAGTATTACCAGGCACATCAGAAGGGAGAAAATGCCAATCTACTCGTGTACCAGGATTGTAGTGCACAGCAGCACTCAACCAGTATGGAAGTTCTGAATACGATTTCTCCCAATCGCCGAATACTGCAATCAGAGCTTTTTTCTTAGCTTCCCACACACGCCTGTATTTGACGTTATATCCGTTCTGTTTTTTAAGTGCTTCTTGTAGTACCGCCACAGGCACACTAGGATCAGCTCTAACTAAATTTTGAATTTCAATGCTCATGAAATTAGAATCAAGTTGTGCATTATCTTGTGCCAATTCTGTGTATAAACAAGTATGGTTCTCTCCAAGTTTAATTTCAAACATCCCATGGATTTTGCGCCGACATGCACACAACCTCCACCTACAACCTTCATCCCATTGCTTGCATCGCATATACCAAATATCTTGGTTCGATTCCACCACAGATACTTGGTAGTGTTCAGTCATACAATATTTTTTACTGCCATTTGTAGGCCTTCTTTCGTATCAAATAACATTCATTTTTGTATTATACTAGAGTTATCTGTACATTTTCCCCTTTCCTCCAAGGTTAATCCTTGTTCACAAACTGAATCAGTCATTTCCCATTCTATTTGTGTAAATATCTCCGACTGAACCAACTCATTTTCATTTTCTATATTTCCTTCTTCTCCAAACAATGCATCAATTTCTACATCAATGTCACTATCCGCACAATTTCCAGCTTCAATAATAACTAAATCTTCTGGACGAAACGACATATTTAAATTCGTTTACAACTGTAATGGTTAAAAAGAAAAATTAGTCCAAATCTACCCAAAATTATAAACTCATGGACCGAGTTTACTACCCAATATAACTAATTTCCCATCAAATTATTTACCAATAATTATTCCTATAACAATAAACACCGAATAATAATCAATACTAAAACCTAAATTTTTAAAATTTATTCATGCATGCAAATGAGGTATTTTAAAGAATAATGTTATTTAAAAAAAAAATCGAAAAATAGGGTATACATGTACAAATTTATTCATTCATGCAAAACAAAACGTATATAACTATTGCATATTTATATGATAATTAGAAAGGAAAATGTATATGCATACCTATATGGCTGTGGCGGTGGTAGCAGCGGTGGTACTGGCGGCGGCAGTGGCAGTGACGGCGGCGGCGGCAGCAGAACGAAAAAAAGAAGAGAAAGGACAGCGACAATGACAATTTAGAACTCAAATAAGAGAAATGAGAGAAATGAGGAAAGAAATGAAGAGTGAAAGGAGAGATATAAGGAGAGAAATGAAGAGTGAAAAGAGAGGAATGAAGATGGTGGAAAGAGAGAAGTGAGGATGGTGATCGGCCGGCAGGGATTTATAGAAGGGAACTCGTGGACCCGGTCCACGATTACTGAAATCGTGGACCCCGTCCACGAGTTCGGTCAATGCATGCTCTTCATGCAGACTGCCCCGCTGACACATGTACAGGATTCACTGGAAATCGTGGACCGAGTCCACGATTTCATAACCCCATTTTTCAAATTTCTTTCTCCCCCACCCTATTTTTGGAATTATTTTTTAAAAAAACATTATTTTAAAAAAAAATTCAAAATATTAATATTTCTATATTGTATCAATGTATTGCAATTAACAATAATTATAAGTCACTGAACTCATAAAAAAATGACGGAATGGGGGACTACTGTTTTGTAACTGACATTAGTTATATTTTATAAAATAAAATTTTAAAATTGACATATTTATAGTTATTGGAAAGCTCAAAATGTATGAAGGGTATATGATAGCCTTAAATAAAGTGTCATAGTTGTAATTAACTTAAAAATAATAAGGGTAAGGTAGTCCAAAAATGTTTTTCAAACATCCTTCCCTTTTAATAGATTATAGATATAGATGGTAGAGTTACAAACACATAGATTTGCATATTGATATGCTAACTAAAGTGAACATGTTAGTACGTTAGTATGTCGGGTTTGTCCCTACTCTCCAACATTTTATATAATTATTAAATGATTGAAATAACTTAAAGATCCTTAGATGTGTCTCTTTATTAAAAACCATACAAAAAAAAAAAAAAAAAAAAA
>QLSR01000118.1:225812-264690 GCA_031780015.1 Citrullus colocynthis | reverse complement strand
AAAAAAAAAAAAAAAAAAAAACTTTGGAAGATCGATAGTTGACTTGTTGACCTCACATCACTAAACAAGTACAATTAGAACAAGAAAAGGAAAAGAAAAAAGAGAAAAAAAAAAACAACAAAACAAACAACAAGAAGAAAAAAATACAAAAAACAAAAAGAAAAAAAATCTTTATTTATATCTATACTATATTAAGAAAATAAGGATTTTTTAAAAACATTTTTAGACTAAATTATCCTTCTCAATTTCAATTTATTACATTTATGACATTTGTTATACTATATTAAAAAGCGATGATTTTTAAAAATATTTTTAGACTAAATTATCCTTCTAAGTTTCAGTTTATCATTTGTTTAGAAATTTTCTAAGAAAAATGTGAAATTCATTTGGTCTAAAATTTGTAGATTGATTTATTTAGATATAAATATGGATTACGGTTACTTAATTAATTATTATCACACCAATTTTAAATTAATTTATACACTTTTATTACATTAATTAACAACTAATTTTTTGTAATGAACATAAAATGGGTTAAATCCCATTACCAGCCCTATCAGCCTCAGCAACCTTGTCAAGCCAATCAGGGAGGCTATTTGTCCAAGTGCTTGCCCCATCTATACTAATATTAATTAAACATCCAAATTTAATAGTTTTAGAATTTAAAAAATTTGCCAACTCGTTTCTTTTACTATTATAAATAAAGTTCTCTTAATATCATTTTTCACCAACTTCTCTAAATTTTATTAATTATATCTTTATTTTTTTCATATTGTTCTAAAAGTCGCATCAATCTTCAAGGCATCTTAAAGATTATGCATATTCATTTGTAAAGGATGAAGCATGTGTCATATAATCGTGAATTTCAGGCTTGTGATATTTTTAGTGCAATCTGGGTTGAAGGATTCGTACTTTTTTTGTTGCTAACATATTATCGGCTAAGCTAGCTGGCTTTGCCTTAGGCTTATGATGTTACAACTCAACTTTAATGAAGTTGAATAAGAGTGTGCCTATCTATTGTTATTGGAGCAAATCTATTTGTAGAAATATGAGTGTGTATAGTGAAGTTTTTTTTTTTTTTTTTTTTCTTTTATAATCAATTTATTGTTTTTGTTTATGGTATATTTTTTGTTTTGATAGAATTAAAATTTCAGTGATCTATTATAAACTTATAAGTTTATTTTTCATTGAGAAAATAGTTTTGTAACCTAATGTCTTGAAAAAATTTAATAATAGAAAATAATTTGTATGGACTATAAAAAAAATAAAATATTAATACAAGTTTTATCATTTCATTCTCCAATCAATTAAATACTTTTCTTTAATTATAATTATAAATTATAGTATAAAATCAAATTAGTGAACTTTTTTTAAACCATAAAATTAGTAAACTCATGTATAATCTATAACATACAATGAATAATCTAGATCTATAACTCTATACCTATAGAATTAAATATAGGCTTTTTTCAAATATAGAAAAAAGAACTAAAATATTTACAAATATAGCAAAATATCACAGTCTATTTGCGATAGACTGCGATAGACGATGGTATTTGCTATTATTTGTAAATATTTTCAATAATTTTATCATTTAAAATAATTTTCACACATATATATATATATATATATATATATATATATATATATATATATATATATTTTGACCTTTTAATTTTTAATGTAATATATATCAAAGTATTATAACATTCCCGTCTTATATGTGTTACCAATTCAATGGGAATTTTTCATTAACACTACTAAAAAAATATTCTTGGTCTTTTTTAACCTTTTAGTTAATGATAATGAATTTCAAGTATATACTTACCTCTTACCAATTTGTGCCAACTTTTTTTAGAAAAGAAAATTTTAATTTTAACCTCTACGCAATTAATGTTGTGGTGGAGCTAATTTATTACTTTGTAAGTTTAAAATTCTAACACATTTGTTATTTGTTAGAAAATGGTTATAAGTTTAATGTTTAAGATATATTGACTTTGTAAGTTTCAACATTGGTAATTATTAGTAAATGATTAGATATTTAGTCTTTAAAGATCATCAACATCCAAATGTATTAGGTGAGATAATAACAATCTATACTATATTAAAAGAGGCTAAGAAGGAAGAATTTTTAACTTCCCTCTTTATCCCTTACTTTTTTAATAATGTCTATTTTACCCTCATACTCATACCCTTCCTTGCACCTAAAGGAAAACTCACAAATGGTAACAACATAAGGCTGCTTCAATCTATACCTCACACCTCATGACAAAATCATAATCATATAATGGGATATCTTTTTTATTTTAATTTTACATTCATTTTTAATCTAAAAGTTTTAAAACCTTATATATCTTCATTTTGAAACCTTTAGAGCAAACAACTACCTCTTTATAAAAAGATCAATCACGAATCAAATCATTTCCAACAAACCACACTTTTGTGCAAATCTACAAAGGGGCAATTAATCTCTTCTAATAAACAAGGCAATCACAAATTTCTGCGTCATTTGTTCTTTTAGGAATTTTGATATTTGGGGTACAACGACACATATGTTGTGATGGTTGCTTCTCACATTTGCTCTCTTTACAACCCTATCGTAAGAAGACTTCAATTATGGAGTGATACCCAAAATATAGACATTGGAATTGAAGTTTGTTTACTATATTCATTCTCTCTCCTTTCTAGTTGCTTTGATAAGTAAAGAGGTGAGGAGTGAAAGATTGGAGAACCCGACGGTAAGATATGAAAATGTAGAATGGGGGAATACTATTTATGTAAGTTCTCTATCTCCCTTGTTTCTTATGTTTGAGGACTTCAATTTCATGCGAATTCTTTGTTATTCTAATTATATCTATCAATTAAAATTTTTTTATTCCCTCCCAAACATAGTGAGGAAAACGATGTGAGAATCAAGATGTAGAAAAAAAATAGGATAGAGAGATATGAACAAGATAGTTAGTGGAAGATATAGATATGGGGAGAGGAGTTTGAGAAAATATTTAAGGAGAAATTATTAAAATTAATTTAATCTTCTGATTTTTCTTTTTAGAATCTTATTGTATATCCATTACTATATTCATCTAAATTTTCTTCTATTTGTTGTTGACAGAATAAATTTATAGTTGTAGGTATGGTCAAAGTGAGAATCAAGATGTAAAAAAAGAAAAAAAAGGAAGAGAGACCTAGACGAGATAGTTAGGGGAAGATAGAGATAGGGGAAGAAGAATTTGAGAAAACATTTAAAGAGAAATTATCAAATTAATTTAATCTTCTAATTTATCTTTTTCCAAATCTTATTGTATATCCTTACTATATTCATATACATTTTCTTCTAATTGTTGTTGACATAATAAATTTATGGATGTATGTACGGTCAACGTGAGAATCAAATTGTTGAAAAAAAAAAAAAGAAAATAGGGAAGAGAGATATGGACAAGATAGTTAGGGAAGATAGAAATATGGGGAGAGGGGTTTGAAAAAATATTTAAGGAGAAATTATTAAAATTAATTAAATCTTCTTATTTTTCTTTTTTAGAATCTTATTGTATATCCATTACTATTATTCATATAAATTTTTAGTTAAAGTGAGAATCAAGATCTAAGGAAAAAAAAAAGAACAGGGAAGAGAGATATGAACAAGATAATTAGGGGAAGATAGAGCTATGTGGGGAGGAATTTGAGAAAATATTTAAAGAGAAATGATTAAAATTAATTTAATTTCTTATTTTTCTTTTTTAAAATCTTATTGTATACCCATTAGTGAAATTATTTTAAATGATTGAAAATATTTACAAATAATAACAAAATATTATAGTACTATTTGTATAGATGTACACAAATATGGTTTATCCTAAATAGACAGTAAAATTTTGATATATTTATAAATATTTTGATTCATTTTTCTATATTTGAAGACAACCCTATCCATTACTATATTCATATAGATTTTATTCTATATGTTGTTGACTGAATAAATTTATGATTGTACGTATACTCAAAATGAGAATCAAGATGTAGAAAAAAAAATAAGGAGGAGAGATATGCTTGAGATGAGATAGAGATAGTTAGGAGAAGATAGAAATATGAGAAGGGAAGTTTGAGTGAATATTTAAGGAGAAATTATTAAAATTAATTTAATATTGTGATTTTTTTTTTATTATTTAGAATCTTATTGTATGTCCATTACTATATTCACATAAATTTTCTTCTATGGGTTGTTGAAATAATAAATTTATTGTTGTACGGTCAACTATATAAGAGTATGTTAATAGACCATTTCCCCATCTTCTTAAATTAATAAAACAGAAGAATTTTATAATTTTGTTATTCCTTTGAGATTATGATTGGACTTCCAAATTTATTATTGACTTTTTCAATCAAATACCATGAAAAGATATTGTGCATGTCTCACAATAAAAGTTTTTAACTTATTAAACAAACTCAGTTTTTTAAAAAACAAGAATGGAAATCCATTTTAGAAAATAATATTTTCTAAAATTATTCTCTTCCAAATAAAAAAATATTTGAGATGCAGAATAAAATAGAGAAGATAGATGAACAAGATAATTAGGAGAAGATGGAGATTAGAGAGGAGTTGAGAAAATATTTATGGAAAAATTATTAAAATTTTTTTGCATCATGTCTTCATTTTACCTGATTGATTACTTTCAAACTTCATGTCCAATATTTATGTTTTAAAATCAATAGGACTTATATCCATTCAACTATTTATATTTTACCCTATATTTCAAAAATTTTAAATTGCACCCACATTTTTATATTCATTATCACCAAATAAATTATATGTATTATTTTAGCTTTTATCTCTTTCATTACTTTTAAATTTTATATATACTTACTATCCAAATTAAATTAAAAGTATATGTCTTTTATAATTATATTTTAGAAATTTTTAACGTGGCCTCACTAGTAAACAAACAAAATTGAGTTCAAGGTGTTGGTGGAAAAATAGTGAAAGAAAATATATTTTTTAATAATAATAATAAAAATTAAAAAGTTAACAAGTTAATCGTTTGAAATTCAAAAACTTCTTAAATTATATTATTCATTACTATTAGTGAAATCATACATTTTTAGAAATTAAATAACAATACTTTTTTTTAGACAAAAGAAGAATGTAATTCAATATTAAAAAAAAAAAGTTTAAAGAAGCCAACCAAAAAGTAACAACTACCCAATTTAATGTTGTGGTGAAAATATATATATATTTTTTAATACTAACTAATTTATTACTTTATAAGTTTAAAATTCAACACATTTGTGAAATATTATTAGGAAATGATTATAAAGTTAATGTTTAAAAGCTTTGTAAGTTTATCAACCTCGCTAATTATTAGCCAATGATTACAAATTTAGCTTTTAAAGATCATCAACACCCATGTAGGTGAGATAACTAACAATAAAAAAAGATTGAATTCTAAAGTATTGGTGGGAAAATAGTGTAAGAAAATACTTTTTTAAATAATAATAAAAGATTAAAAAGTTACAAATTATGAAATTCTAAAAAAAAAAATTGGATTATATTATTAATTAATATTAGTAAAATCACACACTTCTAGAAATTAAAAACAATACCTTTTCACATATCAACTTTTTTAAATTCTATTCATTTTATTATAGTTAATTTAAATGTAGTAATCATTTAAAATTAAATATTTACTACACGTGATGACATACAATAAAATTTCACAACTCTTCCATATAAAATAGTTTACACCTCATATGTATAATTGTATAGTAACTCAATATATTAAATCACCACTATAAATTGAAAGATAAAATATAAGTTCAATATATATCACATGAATAATAAAATAATAATCACAATTATACATTTATAATAAATGGTATTATTATTGTTATATATTCAAAATACATTATTTTACCATTCATAAGTATATAGATCGTTTAACATAAATTATTATAACATATGTATACATAAAAAACAATTTTTTTCTTTAAAAAAAAAAAAACAACCTTAGTTAAAATTTTAAAATAACTTACTTTTAGGAAAATTATTTTAAATGACAAAATTGTTGAAAATATTTACAAATAATAGTAAAGATATAGATAATAGTCTATCATAGACAATGAAATTTTGCTATATTTGTAACTATTTTGGTTCATTTTCCTATATTTGAAAACAACCCTTACTTTTATTTTTTTAAAAAGAATATATATACTTAATTTTACGCAATTTACTTAATACTTATATTTTTTAAAAAAAGGAATACCGTGCATTTACGCATGCTAAAACACTAGTTTAAAGAAAAGACAAGACTTTGATTTTGATTGGCTTTGACTAGATCCGGATCCTGATATAAAAGTAAATTCACCCTATGATTTCTGATTACGAACATGTGGTGTTACACCACGCTGATGAAAATGTGGAGTTTGACATCCATAACTCAAAATTTTAAAATTTTACAGACATAGTGTAACGACCCAACTTTCTAGAACTTGAACTAGGTCGTTACTATGCATGCATACCCCTCAAACGCTCTTTTTCATAATTTTACTAAAAATCAAGGAAACATTATTAAAGTAAATAAATTTGCCGTCGTTTAAACCAAAAACATTTAATCAGGGTACCTCTAACACATTAATGTATTAAAATATAAGTATGTTTAAATTTTAAATTCAATTATAAGTATATTCATTCAAAAAGTTTTATATTCCTTGAAAAATTATTTTTAAAAAATTCACCAACATTCAAAATATCTCATATACATTTTAAATTAACTTGAAACAAAAAAAATATATATTTTTAGACACTCTATTTAAATTAATTTATTTCATTTTAAATAGTTACTATTTAAACTCAATGAATATTGAATCAATATTTCATTTGGAAAAGCAATTAAGTCATAATTTAAAATCTATTATAAAAAATTATGTAAAAGAACTGTTAAGTCACGTGCGAGGCATGTGTGTTCCCAAATCTATGTCTATATTATATTAAAAGGGACAAGAGAGGAGAATTTTTAACTTCTCTATTTCCGCCTGACTTTTTCAATAACGACTATTTTGTTCTCATGCTCATGCCCCTCCAATCCATGCTCACATACATAACACAAGAAGTTAGATAAAGTGCCTAAAAAGTGTCTAAATGACACTTTAACTCCGAAATAAACTAAAAATGTCTAAAAAGTATGTAAACTCCCAAGACAACCTAATGGGTGATTGTGAGCGAGATTGAGAGAGAGATAAGAGTGATTGTGAGCGAGATCGAGAGAGCATTTTTTTTTTTAAAATCTAGTTGATAAATACAAAAAAAAAAGATATCCAAGTTTAATTATAACAGACATTTCATCGAACACCTAATGGGCTTCCAAAGGTCATATACAAATTGAAACTAGGAAGAAAAAAAAAACGAATAGCAGCAGTCGGGGGCCAGACGGCGAGAAGCTCTTACCAGTTGGATTGCATAATTAACAAAGAAGAAAGAAGAAAAAATAACGAACAATGCTTACCTTCATGGTGAGAAGATGATGGTGTGCGACGACGAGAAGCTGATGGCATGCAGTGACGAGCAGACGGCCGTGCGACTGGGCGGCGTGTGGCGACATGGGCCTCGTGCGCATAGGACAGTTCGGTAGTTGGCAACCTTGTTTGCTCAATGTTGCACGAGAGAAAAAAAAGAAAATAAGGGGGGAAAGAAAATGGGGGGAAAAATAAAAGAGGGGTAGGATTTTAAGAAAAAGCGGGGGGAAAAATGTAGGATTTAAAAAGTTTTTGGCCATACATATTGCTGGGGGAGAAGCAAAAAATGTTTGCCCATGCTCCTTGCAGGGGAGAAACTAAAATAAACATTGGCAAAAATCCAATTTAATAATTTTCACTAAAACCACACAACTTTTTGCTCACACACATATTTTCGATCGTCGTAAAAAATGATGTTATGCCCCACACATTGAAAATTCGTTGGCAAAAATTAGCTTTGCCGACATTTTTTGTTGCTTCGGCAAAAGAAAAGTGTCGACAGAGACAAAAATTCTTGTAGTGTTTTCTTTTTTTTTTTTTAATTTAATTTTTCATTTCCCTTTTACTATTATATCTATCAACAATTCATATTTTGTCATCACATTCTTTCCTATTACACTTCATTCTTTTTTTTTTCCTTTTCATTTAATTTTTCGACAATTCTTATTTTGTTCTCAAATCTTCTTTTTCGTTTTTAAATCTTTATTAATAAAGAATTAACAAAATAAAACTTAAAACTATTTATACACATACTTTAACAAATACAAATTCCTTTGTACAATAACTACATACTTACTTTTCTTGCACATTTCACACAATAAATATATATATTTTGTTTCTCCTTTTCCCCAAACTTAATTCATTTTATTAAAGAGCTCAAAGTAATTTTTTGGATGAAAATTAAAAGTCTTTTTTCTCCACAAGAGAAACATTGAAATATGATCGAAGAAAGAGAATTTAGAAATTTATTTTGCTAGATGAAGAGATACAATGAGATTCTATTCATAACTTATTTGAAGAAACATGTAAATATAACTCAAAAAATTATTTGAAGTTTCTCTCCGAAATTATAGGTTATTCTATAGTTTATTATTAACTTGTTTTCTAATTTTAAATTTCATATCGAATATTTACAAAAATTATATTTGTTCAACCATTTATATTTTCTTCTATGAAATTATGTTTCAAACATTTTCAACTACATCAAACACATTTCATATTCAATATATAAATTAACTAAATAAAATATACCTATCATTTTATCTAATCTATTTTATTACTTTTAAATTTCACATTAGATATTATTCTATTTAAATTTAACTAAATGCATGTTTATTTAAAATTGTATGCATGTTCCTCTAACTAGTATATTACAAAAGAAGGTCAATGCAAGGGTGATCTTTAAATTGAAACACTCCTGATAAACAATATAATAAAATATTTTTCTTTATTATTATCTCTTTTTTAGGTCTAAAAAATTTGAAATACTAGAAAAATCAAAAGGAAGTACATGGTATTGGAAATATAGTGTATTGTTACCTGCTCTTTACATAAGCACAGGCCAAATTTCCTCAATCAAATTTATAACCTTAGACACCCAATCAGAGACTCGAATGATCAAAGTTAATAGCATGTAGACAATCAAATTCAACATTCAACCGAGGGCAATGGCTAGATCGAGCAAAGAGTAATTCCTTCTAAAATCGCTACACCAAGGAGGATAAAAAACCAGATCAAGATATTTAATAAATTGAAAAAAGAAAAGGGAGGTCCTAAATGTTAGGATTTATAAAACATGATAAAAAAATATTGCAAATATAACACAAATTTAGACCTAAATATTTGAAAAGGTTAAAAAGTCCATAGCCCATATAACACATAACCCATAACCAACCCAAACACGGCAAAACTTCTCCCGCTTCCATCGTCACCAATTTCCTTGCAGTTATCGGTGATAAAAGCTATATCACTAATAACATGCTATCAGTAATCTCACTAATATCTTGCTGTCTGTGATAACTTCTGGCATTCCTTTTATACCATCAAATAACATGTTATCAATGATAGCTCTATCTTGACTACATGTTGTTGATGATAACTTTTGGACATTCCACTTATGCTTTGGTTCAAGATTCATCTTTATTAATGAAATTCACCATGTTGGCTATCAATGATAAATTTCTATAAGTGGTTATTAACTCTGAAGAAAACCATCAACTCTGAAAGATTAAGTTATCAATGATAGAAAACTATTAATGGCTATTAATGATAAACTTTTATTAGCTATTATTGACTATCACGGATAAACTTCTATCATGACAATCATTGATATCTACCTAAGTTTGATATCACTGATACATGAATTTCATTGATATCTACCTAAGTTCTATTACCAATATCCTTGATAATTGTTATCACTAATACACGGATATCACTGATATCTAACTAAGTTATATAATTGATATTACTAATATCATCAATTTTAAATGCTAGAACTACCAAATTCAAAAGTTTCACATTTTAAATAGGACTTCACTTACTTTTTTTTCTAACATTTAAAGTGTAACAACCCCAAATCGTTGAGGTAAATCCTCCTAGTAAATTAATTTAAGTTATTATGTATGAAAGAGAAAGTATAGTTATTTATATGTATTCATGCATTTATTTAAGCTAAGATGGAAAGTTTCAAAATTAGAGTTAAGGAAATTTTTTGGGATTTGGTAAAGGATAATTTATTTTGGGGCAAGTAAAATAAAGTGAATAAATTTGGTAGGATTGGAATAATTGAAGGAGATTTTATTTTATAGGAGATTTTATAGGATTGGAGTAATTGAAGAAGATTTTATTTTATAGAGATTTTATAGGATTGGAGTAATTGAAGGAGATTTTATTTTGTAGGAGATTTTATTTTATTCGGTTGAAGTTAATAAATTTGGCAGCCTCCCTCCTCTTCCGTTCTCTCTCTGCCGCCATCCCTTTCCCTCTCTACTGCCATCTCTTCCCTCTCTGCCGCCATCTATTTCCCTCTCTGCAACCACCTCCCTCAATCTCCATCAATCTCCATCGCTTGTCTCACGACCAAAGTAACGGTTCCGCATTCCATCTTAGCCTAAATAAATGCATGAATACGTATAAATAACTATACTTTCCATTTCATACATAATAACTTAAATTAATTTACTAGGAGGATTTACCTCAATGATTTGGGGTTGTTATATAAAGACATGAGTGATAGTCTATGAATTTTAAATAAAATTCTTTAGGTGCCTATATATAAGTATATTAGTGACTACTACTGATAGATTCGTATTATGTA
This sequence comes from Citrullus colocynthis, assembly GCA_031780015.1. Classification (NCBI taxonomy): domain Eukaryota; kingdom Viridiplantae; phylum Streptophyta; class Magnoliopsida; order Cucurbitales; family Cucurbitaceae; genus Citrullus; species Citrullus colocynthis. The sequence continues at coordinate 253,868 of QLSR01000118.1, read as the reverse complement.
ATAATAATAAAAGTCTATTAGTATGAATAGCTACTAATAGAATCTATAACTTTTAGACTTTTAGTTCGATCTTTAGTATCCCAGTACAACCTAATTACAATCATCCAAAGTAACTCTTTTACTACGGTGTTCATTTACTCAAGAGAAAGTGTCAAACAAATATTTATTAATAAATTATTATACTTTAGTTGATAAAAGTCTATAAGTCATAGATTTCTATCATTGTTGAAGTAGTATATTAGTGATATCTATCAATGATATCCCAAGCTATCAACAATATAAGTTTATTATTGATATATTTCATATTTTTAAAGTCCTAAAAAAAAAAAAAATTTTTTTTTTTTATTTTTTTAAAAAAAAAAATTTTTTTTTTTTATTTTTTTAAAAAAAAAAATTTTTTTTTTTTATTTTTTTAAAAAAAAAAATTTTTTTTTTTTATTTTTTTAAAAAAAAAAATTTTTTTTTTTTATTTTTTTAAAAAAAAAAATTTTTTTTTTTTATTTTTTTAAAAAAAAAAATTTTTTTTTTTTATTTTTTTAAAAAAAAAAATTTTTTTTTTTTATTTTTTTAAAAAAAAAAATTTTTTTTTTTTATTTTTTTAAAAAAAAAAATTTTTTTTTTTTATTTTTTTAAAAAAAAAAATTTTTTTTTTTTATTTTTTTAAAAAAAAAAATTTTTTTTTTTTATTTTTTTAAAAAAAAAAATTTTTTTTTTTTATTTTTTTAAAAAAAAAAATTTTTTTTTTTTATTTTTTTAAAAAAAAAAATTTTTTTTTTTTATTTTTTTAAAAAAAAAAATTTTTAATATTTTCTCAAATTAAAAAAAAAAAAAACTGTGGGTCCGTTTGATAACATTTTTGTTTCTCATTTTTTGAAAAATAGACTTGTTTGATAACCATTATTGTTTCTTATTTCTAAATTTTAAGAAATGTTTTTTAAAAAAATGCAATTTGGAGAACTAAAAATAATAGTTTCTTTCCATTTTGTTTCTATTTGGTATTTATATTTAACGTTTTGTTATAATTATTACAAATGGGATATTGGTATTGAGGTGCTTCCCTCTCAAATCTTGGCCGGTTACCCACCTTTAAATTCTTTTAAATTTTACTTTTTTATTAATTAAAAGTAAAAATAAAGGAAGGATGAAGTAGTGTGTAAATATAATTTAAAGATTGAAGTCAGAACTGAGAGGGGAAAATGGAAGAGAGAGGAATAAGGTTTAAATTACTATATTTACATACAATTGTCACTCATTACAAATTATCCTTAATAATAAATATTACACTCATATTCTCATAAACCACGCCAAAGATATGGAGATTTTTTCTTTTTCTTTTCGGCCCCTCCCGCATCTTTTTGTCTCTTTGAAAGCTCATATTTACCTTTATTTTAAATAATTAAGAATTGGTTGAGAATCACCCTCGATTCCTATACTCTTCTAAAAGTAACAATTTAATCTTTGAATTTTGTTGTGTAACAAATTTTTTATTATTTCTTTACCTTTTTGTTGGATTTGGTAAAATATTAGAAGTGCCATTATTCCATATGAAAAATATTTAGGATAGTCATGGACTTGTCCAACATTGAAAAGATTTAGGAAAGTCATGAGCTATAAGATTAAAAGGAGTCTATGCCTTTGGTTAGAAATTTTTATATCTGGTTGTAGCAATTCACGAACCTTGGCACGTTTTAGCACATATTTGGAAGTGATTTTAAAATTCACTTTTTTTTTTTTTTCATTTTCAAAATAACCGTGAAACATGTTTTCAATCCTTCAAAATTAATTTTTATGATATGAAAATTGCATAAAAGTGTAAAATTGAAAACTAAATTAATTTTAAGGGATTAAAAATGTGTTCTTGAGTGATTTTAAAAATGACAAAAGCGATTTTGACGATTTTAAAATCACTCGCGAACATGCACTTAGCCATCGTCACGACGATGGCGACAACAGTATGCTTGAGTTTTTGGCTTTTGCTCTTCTTTATTACTAAGGTTTAAGGTCCCACCTCCCACGTGCGAACCTCTTGCACGTTTTAACCCACAAATAACTTTACCTTGATACGTTTAATTGGGCTTCAGAGGACCAACAAGGCCATCTTTGAAGGCCCGTTTTGCCAATCTTAAGAAAGTGCATTGGAGGTCATTATTATTAGGGATGTTTTCAAAAATAGAAGAACTGTTTAAAATCATTTGGAATATAGCAAAATTTTACTATTTTACATGTGATAAACAGTGATAAACTCAGATAGACATCTATTACTTTACTAGATAAACACAAATAGATGTCTATATGGACCTATTGAGAAAGTAAAATTTTGCTATATTTGGAATAGTTTGGTTTTTTCTTTTCTATTTATAATAATTTTCCTTATTATTACTAGAATTATTATTATTATAACTTGTGATGCTATCTTGTATTCCAAAGATTTAGAAAGTTGCAATAAAATAAAATAAAATAAAAGGGACAAATGCACAATGCAAAAAAAATTGCAAATATAGCAAAAATTTAGATTTTACTTCCAAAATCTATCAATGATAGACTATATTAATAGCCGGGCCTATCAGTAATAGACCATATTACTAATAGAAGTATATAAGTTGTAGAGTCTATCATTGATAGATTTTGCTATATTATTATTATCATTTATCTTTTTTCTTATCTTATTAACAAAAAGGTTAGTTTAAATTAAATTTGTTTTTACGAAATTTCGACAAAGAAAATTTTGAACTTGTGTAAGTATTACTGTCTCTAATTTTTATTGATTCTTTCCCTCGAATGCATAAACTTCAATACTTAAGTTGGTTGATTTTCTTGGATGATTAACCTTTGGATTTGATGATCTTATTAGAGTATCGACCTTTGGACTTAATGATTTTCTTGAATGATCAGTCTTTGAACTTGTTGATATTCTTAGATATGATTAGCATTTGACTTGTCGATCAACTTGGATCGGCTTCTAGCTTGTTGATCACTTTGGATAGGCCTTTGGCTTGCTGATATGTTGAATTTGAGTTCCTGAAGAGATGCTTAATTTGTTTAAAAAGTCTTATAGCTTTTGAATTTTCTAAATTATGAATGTTGAAAATCTTTGAATTCTTTGACTTCTAAATCTTGTAGGCTCTGATTAAAGGATCAATAGATGTCTGAGTGTTGGGCTCCTCAGTAGAATGCTTCAACAAATGGATGACATTCTCTTTTTATCGAGTTTTGAGAGACCCTATATGAACTTGAACTTTATTGACTTTCGGCCCAAATATTATGACTCGGTTGGACGAAACTAGCTTGATCAATCCAATGATTGTGATGAAGACGCGTGACATCGCTAGAATCCAACGAATTCTTATCTTTAATTTTAGTTTGGGACACATATCAACTTGTAATTAATACCAAATATGGTAATTTGTTATTTGGTCGTTAATCTAAAGAAATGATGTGACAATATATTTTTGATTGGTCCAAATTTCTTGGTCAACAACTACCTTACAACTTTTCATAAATCCTCCCCTCGTAGTATTTTTCATTGTATATGACTTTAGAGAGCAATAACAATTTTTTGAATACTAGCTATAATTCTCAAGTAACTTAATAAAATTATAAGGTTAATCTATTTTGTTAATTTAAAGAAAATTAAAAACATTAATTTATGTATGCAATAATTTCGAGAACGTAATTCTAAATAATATGGAAGATGAAAGGCAGATATGCTTTTAAAATTAAGAAGATTAAATTCAATTTTACTAATTATCTCCCTAATTTTTTCAAAAGTAATCTATGTACGTCTTTTTCGTCCCTTATCTTCTCTAATATTCTTATATTTTGCATTTACATTTTTTTTCTTGACATTGTTGTTTAATAATCTATACTATCTAAAAAGGATTATAGGAAATGATAATCCTTTTTGTGATTATAGTGTTATGTCAGGTAATTTCATATTTAAATTATTGAATAAAAAAATCATCCTATTTTTTGCATTTCAAATGTAAACTAAAAAATATGTTTATTTTATATTTAAATAATTAAATAAAAAAATTATCCTTATTGTTCACAACTCACGCGTTCAAGTAAAAAAAAATTCCCCATCTTTTTGGCATTCACGCGTTAAATAATAATAAAAAAAATTCCCTATATATTTTTTTTTTTGGCATTCACATATTAAATAATGATAGTTATTTTGCAAATATGGAGAAGATAATAATCAAACCATCTTGATAAAATTAAAACACAAATCATAAGAAAATTTTTTAATCAATTATCCAAATCAAAAGAATTGTATATCATATCCTACAAATTAATTAAGTAATTTAAAATTTGTTGGTTTACCTAATTTTGGAAGTTAAGATTTTTGTAACCATAATAAAAATATTATTTTTTTTAGTTACTAGACCATTGTTGCAATTTTTTATAACAAAAAGAAAAAATAACAATATTTTTGGAAGTCGTAATCGAATTTGTTTCAAAATTTAAAAAATTAAGCCCTAGTAACTATTTCGTTTTTTGTTTTTGTTTTTGTTTTTTAAATTAAACTTATTTCCTCCCAATTTCTTTGCCAAATTTCAAAAACTATTTTTGTTAGGATTGTTTAAATTGAGGTGGTAACAAATCAAATGATATAAAATAAAATAAAATTTAAAATTAAATGGGTAATCAAAATAAAAATTAATAATTTGAATATTTAAGTTTGTCATTTTTGCAATATTTTTTTATATTATTTTAGTAATATAATATATTTTAGTTATTAATGGTTTATTTAAAATAATAATTAATTAATTATTTACCTATAAACTAAAATTTATTTCAAAATTATTCTTTTTAATCAATTAATTAATTATTCTTTTTTCACTTACATTTTAAACTTTATAAAATACACATGCAATGCACATAGTTACAAGTAGGATACCAAAAACTACAAAAGATGAACAAAGGAAAAAAAAAATGTCCTTTAAATAAGAAATTTAAGACTAATATACAATGGTCTACTTATCTTCTAGATATATAAATTCAAAGAAAAAGAAAATGGTACGTTTTGAGGCTTTAGAGCAAAAACTTTGGGGATGACATAAATATTAATATTGTTAAAAAGAAAAGCCAAGGTATAAAATAGAAAAGCAAGAGATTATCGTGACAAATATAAAAATATCAAAATTTAAACTAGAAAATAAATCTTATTAAAAATTTACATTTTCCATAAATAAAAGACTAGTCAAATCAAACCCCCAACCTAATCTTCAAGCAATAGATCTTCTATAAATAAAAACCAGTTGAAACCCAAACTTAATCTCCAGAACATGATTTCAAGCCATTTATTTTTGCAAAATAAAAAATATCCTCAGTTCAAAGAAATTATCCCAATTAAAGAAAAAGAAAAATCTTTTTTAAGCAAACTTCATTCCTCATCATCAAGATCTATGGAATAACACGAAGAAATAGAAGCGAATTGGACTAAATAGCCTTTTTATTTTTTTTTATTTTTATATTTCTTAACTCTTTATGAAATGAATATGAAAAAACCACAATCAAAATCAAAATTTGAAACTAACGAACAAATCACCATGAAACAAACTCATTTTATGAAACTACTCATCCACAAAAAAGTTGCCATTGTGTTATAAAGTCTTTTTTTTTTTTTTATAAATTTATTTGAAGTTGTTATGAAGAATTAGTTATACTAGGCAAAATGTGGGACTTAAAAGAACAATTTACATGAAGGGAAAAAAGAAAATTAAAGGAAAATGGACAAAAGGACAAAATGAAAATTGTATATATATATATATATATAAAAGTAAGAGCAAAATGGAGATCAGTTAAATTCTCCTCATTTTGCTCTTTGTATTATATAAGTACTTTTTGTTTGATACAATCTCCTAATAGAAAAATATATATCTTTTTAACTTTTTTAGAATTGATGAGTTTCTTTTGGTAATAGAATCATTATTCATGTTTTTCTGGTAAGTGATCTAAAAATTAATTATTAAAAAGATCATCTAAAGTGGCAGACCAACTGAAAGAAATTAAAAAAAGAGAAAAAGATTGACATGCACTATCAAAAAGCTATTTTGTCCCATTCTAAAAAAGTGGGAATGTATGAGTCATTTCCAAGGAAAAAACCCTCACATCTCCATAAACAGAAATATCATCCAAAATATTTGGAGAATCAAGGAAATAAGTTTGTTCCAAATAAGAATATATATTAACTTTCATCAAATTTAGTAAATAAAATAAAATAAAATTTAAATTCAAGAAAATACATATTGTGGATATCTTTCTAAGATCTATAGAATAAAGGCTGATATATTTTGAAAATTTTAACTATAAACCAAAAGTATAGTCGTCTAACTTTAAGATTTATTAATATATTAAAATAGAACAATAGTTTTAGTTTAAGTATTTTTAAATGTTTAATTTTAGTCCATGTCTTAAATTTAGTTTCTATTACTATTTTATTGATGATTTTTAATTTTTAAAATTATTTATTAACATTTTATTATTAATTTTAGAAATATATTCATGTATTATTTTCTTACATGAGAATTATTATTATTATTCAATCAATTTCAATAAAATTAACTAATTTTACATTTTATTTAAAGTATACAGATTCAATTTAATTAGATATTTAAAAAGATTAAATATCATTTTGGTCTTTGTACTTTAGAGTTTGTTCAGTTATATTCCCTCTACCTTTAAATGTTTAATTTTAGTTCCTGTATTTTCAATAAATCTTAAATTTAGTCCATATTACTAGTTTAATGTGGATTTTTAGTTCTTATATATTTTTAATTTGTTCAATTTTAGTCTCTACACCTTCATTACTTTTTATTTTTTTTATTAGCATTTTTCACTATAAAATTTGAAAATATATTTACATATTGTGCTTTTTGCATGAAGATTGTTATGATTATTTAATCAATTTTGATAAAAAGTTAACTTTGAGAGATTAAATTTAAGATTTATTAAAAATATATGGACTAAAATTGAATAAATTATAAAGTATAGAAACTAAAATGATAATTTAACCTATTTAAAAATATAAAAATTAAAAAAATTGATTAAAATTGAATAAGGGACCCATAAAATTTTAAAAAAATGATAGAGAATATTTTGAAAGTATCACATCATAGGACGTTAAGTTGAACTGGAAGTTGGATAAAAAAGAAGAAAAAAAAAACTTGAAAATATATATAATAATGTGTAAGGAAAAAAAAGGTTAGATTCCGACTTTCCGAGGCCACTCAAGCTAATTAAATTATAATATTTTTCATGAATAAAAATTGAAATGTAGAACTTGTGGGGATATGAATGAATGAGTCATATATGACATAAGTCTATGACTAGTCAAGAGGGAGAAATGACATCTTTCTTTTTTTTTTTTTTTCTTTCTTTCTTTTAGAAAATATAATTAAGAAAACGGAAATTTCTCCGAAAAGAGGTTTAGTTTCGTCCTATGAAAATTTTTTTGGGTTAGAAGTAGTAACTTTCGTTCTTTTTTGTTTTTATTTAATAATATATAGGTTAAGGATCCACCTTCAAATCTTAAAATTTGTACACATTCGTGTGTGTATATATATATATAAATTTGTACACATTCGTGTATATATATATACACGAATATATATATGTGAATGAAATCTTCTAAATTAGGGTGACAAATATATGTATGAAATCTTCTAAATTAGGGTGACAAAAATATATAATTCAACAAATCTCTAGTCTTTTTTGGTATTTAATAACAATCTATTTGTTTTTAGTATATAATAGGAATAAAGGGAATTGAATCACAAAACTTTGTGATTAACACATACTATAGGTTAATATATTAGTATATTGACCTCTATTCAGACAATAATTATCTTCTTAAAACTAACAAAAAGATAACATTTAAGATTGAAAATGGACCATGCTAGTATTAAGTATATATATATGTGTGTGTATGTGTGTTTTTTTAAAATTATTATTTTTTTCAAATTGCAAAAAGGTCCTTAGCTGCAATATAATAGACCTCTTCGTATCTCAAGGGTAATTCAATATATAATTTATTAACATAGGCTTCTTAGTTGAGAATTATAATAATAATAATAATAATAATCTACATCATCATTGTCTTCGTAACACAAGATCGAGCATATATGGTGTGTGTGTATATATATGTTAATACTTTACACATTGGCTACGCACGTTCTTATATTCTCTTCTTGTTCTTCCTCAAGCTCTCTCTTATCCTGCACATAAATTGACACAGAAAAATAAAAAATGTTGTAAAACGGAAGGAATGTTTAGTATAACTCTATATCATATTATTTATTAAAAAAAAAAAAAAACTCTACGTTATAAATAAATTTCAACTACTATTAAAAGGAGACAAATGTTAATGATATGGACGCAATATACAAAAAGAAAAATGAATTATAAATACAAGACGAGGCATATATATATATTTTGATACAGAAACTTATTTATACAAAAGAAGTCAATAAAAGATTAACCACGATGGACATGGAACAGTGTTTAAGGATAAATTACAAGTTTAATGGGTCTATTAATTCTTATATTTGTGTCTAAGTCAATGTTGTATAATAAATTTTTGATGTTTTAAATTTTGTGTCTAATAAATAACTAGCATATTTGAAGTGTATAAAAATTAACTAATCTATTTGTTATAAAAATTAGATTTTATGTTCAATAGATTATAAATTTTCAATATCGTGTCTAATAGGTTTGTAAATTTAAAGTATGTAAAATATATTAGGACTTTATTAGACACAAAATTGAAAAAATTAAAATTTTCTATTGAACATATTAAATTTGAATATATAAGAACCCAAATATTAGACACTTTTTTTTTCTTTTTTTTTTTTTTTAAAAAAAAAAAAAACTCTACGTTATAAATAAATTTCAACTACTATTAAAAGGAGACAAATGTTAATGATATGGACGCAATATACAAAAAGAAAAATGAATTATAAATACAAGGCGAGGCATATATATATATTTTGATACAGAAACTTATTTATACAAAAGAAGTCAATAAAGATTAACCACGATGGACATATCATAAAAATTTAGGTTAGGTTAAAAGTTACAAAGTTAGTCGATGAACTCTCAAAATTCGTATTCAACAGTAGGTCTTATATTTAAAAAAATTTTTTTTAAAGAAAAATATTTTGGTTTTTTTTTAAAAAAAAAAAAAACTCTACGTTATAAATAAATTTCAACTACTATTAAAAGGAGACAAATGTTAATGATATGGACGCAATATACAAAAAGAAAAATGAATTATAAATACAAGGCGAGGCATATATATATATTTTGATACAGAAACTTATTTATACAAAAGAAGTCAATAAAGATTAACCACGATGGACATATCATAAAAATTTAGGTTAGGTTAAAAGTTACAAAGTTAGTCGATGAACTCTCAAAATTCGTATTCAACAGTAGGTCTTATATTTAAAAAAATTTTTTTTAAAGAAAAATATTTTGGTTTTTTTTTAAAAAAAAAAAAAAGAATTTGGCAAGTGACAAATTATAGAGCAGACAACTAAATGAAGTTTAAAAAGATTGGTGCTACCTCAACCTCATCAATGAGCCCATGCCAACCTAGCCTAACCCTAGGTGATCAAAGTCAAAGGGTTGACCGACCCCACCTAGTCAAACATTTATTTATTGGATTGGATGTGAATCACTCTTTTGAAGGGTATGTACTTGCTAATGGGCTAATCCAAACATGATTCATGCTCCACCCAAACATTGATCCCACGAACGAAACCCCTCTACTTTTGAAGGTTGAGATCACTAATTCAGTCCTAGTGAAAATAATGTTTTGAGCTCATTAAATTTAGGAGTTTGAACCCAAACTTGAGCTTATACTTTTTAGGGCTGAACGGAGCCTAATAATGAGAGTATGAGTGTTACCCTAGGATCAACCAAGTTAATAATTTTCTCGAAGGAGTAACTAATACTACCATAATTACTAAATACACAGAATATTATATAAATTTATGTGGTGGAAGAAATGAAAAGGTAGTCATGGTGGAAGAAATGAAAAGGTATATATATATATATATATATATATATGAAGAAATTTACTTTTGAATATGGAGGTTGTGGTAGGTTGATATATGTCAAAGGGAAGTGGAGGAAGAAGAAGGGTTGTGGGTGGTGGTGATTAGCATGGAAACGAAGCAAAAGATCAAGTAAAGGAGGAAAATGATGAACTGAAAATATGGGGAATATGGAATGGCAGTGGCTATGAAAAAGGCTGTCACCCCCAAAAATCCTCCCACACAATACAAAATCTTTGAAACTTTTTGGAAATTAATGGATTTGGTCATTTTTCCAAAACCCACAAATCCAAAACACAACAACACGACAACCGATAGAAACTGAAATGTATTTGGGAGTTTTGTTTCTATTTGAACAGACACTGTTGCTATCCCTATTGCCGATGACACACACAATGCTACTATCATTTCCTTCCATTCCTCCACCATCTCCGCCGCCGCCTCCAGTTTCCGGCCACCGCCTTCTTCCTTTAATGATTCCCATAAACTACATGCCTTCCTAATCCAATTTCCAACCCAACAACGCATCCCTTCTTCTTTTTTGTTCTAAACAACTACAATAATGCTCTCTCTTTAGTTTAATAGAAACGTAAAAGGGGAGCTCTTCCACGAGTCCCATTTATAGAATTGGATTTATGCAAAGAGTTTGATCTCGGATACACTCATATTTTAACAAATAATAATAATAGTAATAATATTTAAAGAAAAAGAAAGAAGACTTGACTGCATGGCAAAATGTGATTGGACAAATAAAAATTGGTGCAACTTATTATGCATGGAAGTATTTTTTTTTTACAAAAGTATTTTTCATATTATTATTTTTTTTTAATAAAATCTTCATTGCTACATGTATAATGTGTAATATGGTTAATGTGTATAGTTATTAAACATCCTACATTGGAAAAATCAAAAGATTACACATTTTTTATAAGATAAATGAGTTATTTCTCTCCTTGTCAATTGACTATCAATTGGTTTTCATCACTTATTAATTATTTCTAACAAAATTAAATTGATATAAGAAATTTTTGTTAAGTGTTGTTTGATGTGCAAATAAATATTATTATAATATATATGATTAATTTCGGTCGATTACATTTAATAGTGAGAATTTGAATTTGCAATGGTGTAATATGGTTTACTTTTTATTGAATATGAATTAAATGAGTCTGACTTAATTGACATAAAATATATACTCTAGATTTAAAAATTTGAAGTGGAAAGATAGAAGTATCAGTGAGATGAAGTCTTACATTTAAGGAGAGCTTAAGTGATCATCACACTTATGGGAATGTTGAATGGTATTTAAATTATTAAGTTATTCAAGTGTCATTGTATTTGTCGTGGCTTGACATTTTTTTAGTAAATTTATTTTTCTTGGACACGATGCCCCTAGACGTAGGCAGTATTTCACCAAATTGAGTTACCAAACATTCTGTTCTCCATCGTTTACTGATCTTTTGCACCTGATTTCAATGTTTTTTGGGATGTTTTAACATTATGCATAACAAAATCTATTGTGCAGTAGGTTAACTTTTAATTTTCATTTTTATAATAAGAAATTGTAAAATTCAAATTCAAATCTTAAATTAATGTTTGAAAATAAATAAATAGATAGTTTTACCTATATCATCATTTAACTTTTTCTTAAGACAGGCAAATATTTGCTTCAAAATTCTTTAAATAAATGAAGTGACCATTTGAACCAATCTAATCTAATTATTTTATAGTTGAGTTAATATTTTAGGAAAGAAATTTAAATTGTAAAAATTTACAATTTGAATAATTGAATTTAATCTAAAGAAAATCGAATTCCGTTCCCCCTAATAAATTATCCTCCCTTATGAATGGAGAGGAACAACTCCACTATATAGAAAAGACATAACTAAAGTTACGCATTTGAGATTAACTAAATTCTTCCATGTACAGATTTTTATTATAGTGGGATAATTCTAATTAATTAATGGCGAAATAAGGATCATGATTAAGTTAGGGAAATTAAACTATTTCCTTGTAGAGCATTTTAGAAAGCTTTTGAAAAAGAATATTTGAATGGCAGTATTGCTTGACTTATCATTTTGTTTTTCTTTTTCATTTTCCATTTTTTTTAAAAAAAAGTTATGGTATCTAATTCAATGCTCCCTTTCTTTTTATTCGCATAAAAAATAAACTTTTAATCATTAAAAAAAGACCACATAACAATTTTTTATTGGGTGCAAAAAGGACTGCACAATAGATGGGTGCAACCCAAGTTAAAGATAGATTTGTATATAAACAAAATAAGAAGAGAAGTTGTTAGAATGGTAAATTTTTAATTACGTGATGTTTCCTGATGTAAGAAAATATTGTATAATGTATAGTTGATAGTAGTTTAGTTGCAAATTTTTGTTTTCCGTTTAATTAGTTAATTATTATTATTATTATTATTATTATTATTATTATTATTATTATTTTTGTTGGAGAGTGTTCTCTCAACTTAGAAATGGACAGCTTCATTTATTTAGTTATGGATTTAGCTTAATACCTTGAAAACACTACATTGCTAAAGTTGAAAAAAACACTTTTAGAAGAACAAAAAAGTTCTATGTTCAAATAACCAAATTATATATAGCCTTATAAAAAAAATTAGACAATTAACTAATTAAACCTAAAATACAAATTAATACTAAATTAGCAACTATACTACTATTAATTGACAACATTACACAAATGACCTAGTTAAGATATTTGGGTGCAACCCGATCCCAACTCTCCTTTAGTTTCTTGTTAAGAAAGAAAGAAAAAAAAAAAAAACATTACACAAATAATTAACCTAATTATATTCTCCTACATCACTTCCAAAGAAATTAAAGAAAGCATTCAAATAAATAGTGTGCATTATATTTGTAAGAAATTAAAAAAAAAAAAAAAGTCACTATTAGGTGCCTTTATATGATTTATTTGAAATGAGTAAATTAAGTAACACAAAGAATAAATATGGAGGTGAGTATGAAAGTGTAATAACTTTTAGCTGCCATTATATCAAAGTGTGACATTAAAATGATTACTTTAGCTTAGATATTGCCCATTAGAGTTGGCAATTGGGAGCTTTTGAGGGAGTGCAAATTTATAAGCTTTTTAATTAAGCCAATAATTTCCCATAAAGCTTATGGCTGTTATCAACATTTGGCTTTTCCCAAAATCCCAGGTCCTAATCTTTTGAATATATTGAAGACTTTATAATATGCAAGCTGCCGATCTCTCATCATTCTTTTGTCTTTTTCTTGACTTCTTTCTTTGTCATCTCTATTTATAATTAAACAATCTCAGCAACAAAAAGAAATATAATCCGAAGCCAAAGCCAAAGCCAAAGCCTCCTAATAATTTTTTTAATTAAAGATTACATTTGTATTTACTTTATGCACACCCACTATATCAATTAAGTGGTAGACCAATAAGAAAAAAAAAAAAAAAAAAAAAAAAGATTCATGCATGCACTCTCTCAAAAAAGCCTTTTTCCCCAACTCTCTATATATAACCTTAATAAAGAATGACTCTCTTACAAGTCTTTTTGTATATATATATATTTTTTTTATCCCAAAGTTTTGGTTAACTCAAGATCCTATCAAATAAAGTTGACGATAATATCACATAAATTAAAACTCGAGATCCTATGATATAAAGTTAAATATATATAGTCCAAGAATGAATTCATGCAAATGCAAATAATAGAAGGTGTTATTTGAGTATACCAAAATAAATATGAAATAATCACATTATGTTGGAGGTGATTAATAATATATGATGGAATATTTTGGATATGGTCTTTTGTGTCACTATTTGGAATATATTTTGGGGGGAACAACCTCTAGCTACAATACAAGTGTACATGCAATAAACTTGACTATTAATGCTCATAATAATTTAGAACCTTTTAGTTAGATTAATGAATGAGTTTTAATTAAATCCTATCTTTAATATATTACTGAATTATTTTTATTAAAAAAAATTCAATTATTCCAGTGTCGTCGTCGTTCTTGGAGTTTACTAAAAGTTTGCTTAGTTTATAAAAGTTGCATAAAAATTAATTTAGAGCCATGATTGATCACTTTATCTATTGAAATTTCATCGAGTTTGCTTTTTTACTTCAAACATTTGTCCAAGGGTAATAATCTATTGATTGGGTAGATAATTAATTTAAACGTATATTTACCATATATTTGCAAAAACAGTACTTTTTATAAAAATAAATAATTATAAATAGACTTTTAGCTATAATATTAAGAAAATTATTATAAATAAAAAAAATATCTAACTATTTATCAATATAGTAAAATTTTACTTTTTATTTGTGATGAACCTCGATAGATCCAGATAAACATCTATTTGCGTCTATTTGGTAAAGTAATAGATGTCTATCTAGGTCTATCGCAATTTATCACATATATAAAATAAAATTTTATAAGAGAATTTGCTACTTTCTTGTAATTTACCATTATATTTTCATATATTTATTAAAGAATTTGCAATGGATAGCAATTTAAGAGTATGATTTTGTAAGTATGTCTTCAACCTTTCAAATTTTGCATATGTGGCAAAATCTTTAGTTTTGATATTTTGTTTATTTATTTTTTTTCCAAACCGACCCTTATATCAATTTCAACCTTCTTCGTTTATATTTTTATAAATTAAGAATTTTTTTTAGAATTACAATTTAAGAAGTTTTACACACTTTCTTCCTTAAAAACTCGAATTGCTCCTTTTTCTTTTTCTTTCTTTCTTTTTCCCATACTCTATTTTCTTCTATTTTTTTCTTTTTTTTCGACTTTTTTTTTAATAAAAAATATCCTAAGAACAAAACTTGAATTGAGCTTATTTTATTTTAATTCACTATATTTTTTTCTTATCCTTCAATTTTTTTTCCTACAACAATTTTAAACTTCTTGTTTTTATTTCCTTTTTTTAATAAATAATTTCTCTCCCCCTATTTCTTTTCTTCTTTGTTGCATCACTTTTTTTCATACTTTTTTCAAATAACTTGCTTCTTCTTTTTTTTTTTTACAAAAGTTGAACTATGAGTAACTTGTGCTCCAAATTTATTATCAACTATAATTTGCAATAGTAGTCTAATTCTTGCTAGAGGCATCATCTTTTTCAGATGATTATTGGTGGTCACTAGTTCTGCCAATAATGATTTGACTCCTATTATGGACATCATCTTTTTGGGTAGCCTAAAAGTTTTGGGTTTAAACCCAACAAGTGCCCATAAGGTAGATAGTAAATCAGATAGCAATCACCAAGTATGTAGTATCAATCCATGTGTGTATCGTTGTAAAATATATCAATAATATATTAGTCAAGTGTACCACAACAGTATAAACATGTGTATCATTATAAAATATTTCGACAGTATGTCAGTCAAGTATATCAGTAGTGTAAATGAGTGTAACATTATAAAGTATATAAACAATATGTTGATCAAGTGCATCAACAGTATAAACGTACACATCATTATAAACTATATCAACAATATATCAATTAAGTGTATCGACAATATAAACATGTGTATCATTATAAAGTATATCTATAGTATGTCAGTCAAGTGTATTAGCAGTATAAATGAGTGTATCATTATAAAGTTTATCAACAGTATATCAATAAAGTTTATTCGCAGTATCATTATAAAGAATATTAATAGTATGTTAGTCAGGTGTATCAACAGTATAAAATGAGTGTATCATTATAAAGTATATCAACATAATTTCAATAAAGTTTATTAGTAATATATTAAACGTATATCAGTATTATATTTCAACATTAGTATCATCAACTGAAGTACATTTTTAAAAAAATTAATTGATTGAAAAATATTGTACGTACTTCAAATAAATTGGTTGGAATTTTTTTTTTAAAAAAAAATTAATTGGGGAGAGGAAAAATAACAAAATGAGAATGAAATAAAATTTTTTAGGAAATTGAGCATTGAAAGGACATAAGTGTATTAAACATCAATCAATAGATACTTGAAGTAACACATAAGTGCATCAGACCTAAGATAGTAGTGATCAAGGAGTGCCAAGTGTATCAAGTGTATCACGTGTGTATCAAGTGTCTATCACGCGGGCTGAACTTCTTTTTTGCCCTTTTTGTAAAAGTAATAAGTCAAAGTTATGGACCTAATTAATATATTTTGTTTTACTCTTTTTACAAGTATACCTATTTATTATCAATGAAGTAGTGTCACTTTTCTAAAAGAAAAAAAAAATTACTTCACCCCTTTGAGCTTTAACGTTAGAATGTAGAGTGTTACAGTAGAATTCTTCAAGTAATAAAGAATGTCTACTAAAGTGAACATCCTTGTCGAAGTAAAAGGTTCAAATTTCTCCTACTTTCCTCTTTTTACTAAGAAAAAAAACAATAATTCCATTAGAGTTAGCTTTATTATTACTTGCATTATCATGAAAAGTAGTAAGTTCAAATTTCTCCTACTTTCCTCTTTTTACTCAGAAAAATAACAACAATTCCATTAGAGTTAGCTTTTTTATTATTGGCATTATCATGGAAAGTAGTATTTTATATATATTGCATACATAAATTATTTTTATCAAAAAAAAGAAAAAAATCTATTCTTTCTAAAATAAAAACCAATACACACATAATGGGAACACCTTTTCCCTAGTCTAGCTAGCTCAATGAGTCAATATCCCTCCAATTTGGTGCCATTAATGATAATGATAGTAATGATCAAGTATTTGAATAAGATTTCAATCCCATAAAAAATGACTAAAATGAGTAAAAAGTTTTGAACTCTCCATGAATATGATTATTATAAATCCAATACAATCAATCAACTTCATTTCCTTGAAATCATATCAAACCAATAAGAGTTAAAAGTAGAAAAAAGTTATTCAACTAAAAAACTAATTATATATAAACACTTAACTAAGAAAGTCGATCTGCTTCTTGAGTCAAAAGTAGAAAGGGTGATTAATAGCTGTAAAAAAAGCACACAAATCCCCATTCACCAAAAGTAATATCCTTTAAATATATATATGAAAGACCATGACCTAAAGACGTAATAGAATAAAATAATATTATCAAAATATTAATTGAATGACCCACGAATTTGAAAATCTTATAAAGAGTGTTATCAATATTCAAAATCATTCAATTATATATTTTTTAATAGAAAAATATAATTATTTCATTATATTTAACTCTTAGCTAATATTAATAGAGTTTGAGCTTAAACAAATGAGTTAATTAGCATAGAGGAGAAGAAGAAAGATCTCATAATAATCCTTTTCACAATGCTTGGTTATGCCTTTTTTTACACATATATATTTCTTTAATTTTTTTTTTCTTATTTGAGTTGAGTCTAATTGAGCTATTTATATCATTAAAAAAAAAATGGTCATTGAACTAAAAACACATATAATTTTTTTTATGCAAAAAGAATTGGGAAGAGTCCAACAAATTTCTCTCTGAAAAAAGAAAATAAATAAACACGAAAATGTCGGCCATGATAAAAAATGTCATCTAATGGTAACCAAGAACTTATTTAGGTGCATGTTTAATAGACTAATGTTTCACTTTATAAATATATTTTTTGACTTTTTTTTTTTGTTATGTTTTATTTTTGGGATCTTTTCAAATATAGTAAAAGAAACCAAAATATTTACAAATGTAGCAAAATTTTACTGCGATAAATTGTTATCTGTATCACGATAGACACAAATAGTAGTCTATCGCGGTCTAATGCAGATAGACTATGTATTTTGCTATTAGTTATAAATATTTTCAACAGTTTTTCATTTAAGATAATTTTCTTGATTTTTTTATATTAACTAATAAATTTAATTTAACAGTAATTGTCATGTACTCTACTCACATTTTTATTTGAGCCAAGCCCAAAATATTTAATTGAAACAAATTATAAAACGTCTTTACTTCTTCTCTCCCTCGCTGTTCTAATTTAGTTTAAAAAAAATACTTTTAGTCCCTAAATTATTATGAAAGTAACAATTTAATACCTAAATTTTTTCTTTGTTAAAAAAAATTACCTATTTCAGAAAATCTTTATTTTATTTGTTACAATCATCACATATCCTAGTTGGGAGAAAAAGAGAATAAGAAGAAAAAGAAGTAGAAACTTGGATCACAAGACAAAACATTTCATATAAATTGTCTAATATTTGGTGGGACCATTTTGATTTATTATTCTACATAATTTATAGTTCATTGTCAAACTTTTTATTATTTGTTATTTATTTTATTTTATTTTGAAAGAAAGAGGTAACGAAAAAGATTCGAACCTTGACTTTTGTGCTAAGATGTAATACCTTAAATATTTGAATTAGGGTTGAATTAAGTATAAATTTATTGGAAACGCACAGCTAGCAGGGTGTGGAAAATTAAAAATAATAATAAAGCCAAAATAAGAAAAAAGGTGTACTAAGAAAAAAATTAGAAGAAGAAAAAGGTAGATTCCTAAGCAGACAAAACCACTTGTGCTAATTAAAATATATAAATTTATCAAGTATTAAATATTTTGGAAGTTATCCTAATTGTCCATCCTATTTGGTGGGTTTGTAGAATCTTTTGATTGGTTTATATATAGATCGGACTCATACAACTAGCTCGTTTTTCTCCCGTTGATGATGACATCTCCGGTTGATTTGCCCTTTATGGGGCAATTTTACATTAAACTTCGATACGACATTTATGAATGATAAAGTAGGTATTAGAGCAGAGCAATTGTTTGTGACATAAATGGTGACGTTTTACTTGCTATGGACATAATTACACCACATCTTTGCTCAATTTCCTCGTGATTTTCCACTCAACTACTCAGATTGAACGACTGAATAGAAAAAGACAAATCATTCTTATTCTCAATTTAAAAAAAAAAAATGAAGGAAAAAGAAGTAAATTCTTATTTTTAAAAATGGATGGAAAGTATCCACAATCATACTCAAAATTATTATTTATATTTTATTTAATATTTTGGATGTCATTTGATTGTTTTCAATTCCATCTTTCTAGAATATGTTGTTTTTTTTTCTTTAATTTTACTCTAACTCAGAGTTTGAGAGGCTTTGGCTTGACTTTTAGATTTTGTTGAAGACAGTCTTGATCAGTTTTCAGTTGACTTGTGAAGGATTGTTTTCTAGGTTTGAGGAAAGAATTTCATCACTACTTTGCAATAATCAGGGGTGCATGATAAGAATATTCAATTAGATTTGATCAAATTATTTATAGAGTGTATTTAAACTTTAGAGTGAGAAATTAGTTATCCTTATCTTTTTTTTTAAAAAAAAAAAAAAAATGAGGGAGTGAGATCAGTGAGTACACCAGGACATCTCAACTAGGTTTACACCTCCCATATCTCATATCAAAGATTCACTCATTGATAAGGAAGAGATACAAAGGATGACAAGTCCGTAGTACAAATAGAGAGGAGGAAAGGGAGGCTAGAGGAAAGCCTTCTAATTTAGAGAAATACAAGAGACATCATAGTTACAAAAATGTTTAGATTTAGTACATTAATTAGCAGCTAGGTGGATGACATCTTCAAAAAGTCTACCAGAAGTGTTGTCCTTATCCTGGAAAATTCTGTTATCTTTATCTCTTGATCTTGATCAAAAGACAATTCATATATAATCCTCTCATTTGGATTGAAATCAATTTGATTTTGGGTATTAGAAATTGATAATTAGAAGTTCATATAACAAAAAAAGAATTCTTAATTTTTAAGCTTGTGGTTTCATATCATTTGGTGTTGTTGGTATTAGGTTTGTTAGAAGAATTTATAGAATTATGAATTTTAAAAACAATTCACACTACTCGTAATTTGTTTTTTAGATAAATTTTTGCTCTGAGTGATTTTGTTTTTGAAATATTGATCGTCAACGGTTTTCAAAAAACTCAATAACCCGAAAAAATCGATAAGCTCAACCCAATTCATGCGGTTTGGGTTGGGTTATAAACCCAAACTTATTATTAATTTTAAAATGTATATCTTTTTTACTTATGATACAATTATATATACATATATTTATTTTAGTTTTATTTAATTTCATTCTTTTTTTAGATAAATTGTTCTCCAACAACTCCTAAAAATAGTTATTTTAGAACTTTGGAAGGGCAAATTTCATTATAAAATTGAAGTTGAGTTGCCAATCTTAATTTAATATATCAAAATAATTGAATCAAATTTTTACATATTAATATTTTACTTCTTTTAAAACAAAAATTTAAATAAATGAACTGAGCAACCCGAACCATCCCAACCCAAATATTTCATGGTTGGGTTGGGTTCATTTTTTAATAAGGGTTATTTGGGTTGAAGAAAATTACAATCCGAACAATTAGATTGGGTTGAAAAAGTCCTTCAACCCAACCCAACCCAAGAACACCCTTATCGATCATTATATCCATAAATTTGAGTTATTAACATTGACATTTTTATCCTTGTGTGCATAATGGTTTATCACCATGTGTTTACAATTAGAAAATCATAGGTGAATTTACCCATCAATCATGATTTTAGAGGATTCTAAATCTATACTGTTGATGCGAAATTTGGGACAGAGGAGAGGCACATGACCCTCACATGTCATGTAACGACCCGACTTTTACAAACTAATCGGATCATTACTCAATACATGCAAAACTTCAAAGAACGACATTATGCTGAATAGTGAAGAAGGATCAAAGCTTTTCACGAAAATTTCTACTTATATTAATTCAAGAAAATAACACTTTAATAAGTATAAAAGAAAATTTTGGTTCGAGGTACCCCTAAAAATCAATAAAAGAAACTGCATGAATGAAAAATCCACATAATTAATAAATAGATAAGTCTCAAAATAGAATTAGACAGTTGGACACAATTTTAGTAAAAACATGCATGACTACGCGGAAGCTACTATGGGTCTCATGATGCCATAAAGGATTCTTCTTGTCATTCGCCGGCACATTCCTTCCTTTACCTGAAAAACATATAAGATGAAAGGTTGAGTAATTATATTACTCAGTAAGTGACCCCACTACCAGAGTTGGGCTAGGCACCTAGGTCCTTTAGGTGCGTCAAACATGAGACATGCATATCTATCATACTTCTATAGAAGAATGGTTATACCCGCCCACCGTTGGTTATGGATGCCCACAAATCTCTAGAGCTCCGAAGGAAACTCTTACCTCTGGTGATCCCGAAGGAACACAAACCTCTAGTGCACTCGAAAGAGCACAACCTCTGGTGATCCCGAAGGAACACAAACCTCTAGTGCACTCGAAGGAGCACAACCTCTGGTGAACCCGAAGGAACACAACCTCTAGTGAACCCGAAGGAACACATCCTCTAGTGATCCCAAAGGAACACAACCTCTAGTGAACCCGAAGGAACACATCCTTTAGTGATCCCGAAGGAACACAACCTCCTGTGGACATCCAACCGACGTAGAGGAGTTACCACTATCCATCATACACGATCAATCAAATTCACACTCCTTCCATTCCATGGATTCATACATTAACAGTACTGTTCATAAACATCTCATAGTATAAGCTTATACACTATCAGGCACATACAACTTAAAGACATGGAAATTTCATACAAGCATCTTAAATCATACGTGGCTTTGGAAATCTACTACATCATGGCAACTAAACATAAGGCCCGAAGGCGGTTCAGGTAGTAAGATCACTTACCTGAGGGTTGGTCCATAAAGCTAACCACACTGCAACCTTTGTAAAATTCTTGAACAAACTGGGAATAAAATTCCCCTAACTTAAGTTATTCATCAAGCCTAACCTATCATAAGCAAATTCAAAATTTGTTCGAGAGGGTCCTTACCCGAACGTGACCAAACTCGCAGTTTCCTCCGACTCTACAGACTAAAACAATCGCCGACCACCTATTAAGATTTACCAATTAACTCGTATTCCCAAATAATTGCCAAAACATGCCACTAACCTACTTAAGTTTAAGATACTTACTTAGGGAGTACTGGTTCGGCGACTGACGGTACGAACTATGCCAGATTCTGAGCGAGAGCAAGAGCTGAGCGAGAGAGCGAGATCAGCGAGAGAGTGAGAGCTGAGAGCCAGCGAGATCAGCGAGAGAGCGAGAGCTCGAGAGCCAGCGAGATCAGCGAGAGAGCGAGAGTCCGAGAGCGTGAGAGCGTGATCCTGGCGTGGAGAGCGTGATTTCCGAGCCTGAGAGTGGGGAGAGGGTGAGTCGGCGAGATCAGCGAGAGAGCTAGAGAGCAAGAGCCACGGGGGAGCGTGAGAGAAGCGACAGAGAGGGAAAGATGGCGACTGAGAGGGAGGGAGATGGCAGTAGAGATGGAGAGAGATGGCGACGGAGAGGGAGAGAGATGGCGGGGCAGAGGGAGAACGGAAGAGGAGGGAGGCGGCGGAGGCAACGAAGGCGACAGGGAGGGAGTGAGGAGAGAGAGAGGCGGCAGAGAGGGAGAGAGAAAGAGCTTTTCTCTTTTCTTTTCTTCTTTTCTTGACTACACGGATACCGAGGAGGGATTAAAATATTCCTTCCCCTCCTTAGCCCATTAATTTCAATTTTTCCCTTTTTGTTTTCCCAACCAAATAAAATAAAATCTTCTTTACTAAATCCATTTATTTTGTTTTATTTACCCCAAACTAAGCTATCCTTTGCCAATTCCCAACAATTTCCTTAAATCCACCTAAGACTCACCAACCTCTATAAATGCAAATTTTAAAACTTTCATCCTTAAATTAAATAAATACATAAATACATATCAATAAATATAATTTCCTTTTCATGCATAATGACTTAAATTTACTTAATAGGAGGATTTACCTTAATGATTTGGGTTGTCACATGTCATGTTGGGCTGGAATGTAACTTTAGGCCCAAAAAACTAGTGAAGCTTGAAGAATTGAAAGTGGGCTTTGAGGTAGGTAAAATGAAAGATTAAAAATCAGCCACGATAGTATATTGAATGAAACCCACGTGAAAGACTCTGCTGCTGGAAAAATGAAAGAAAAAAAATTGAATGGAAAATCTATTTGTCAATTTCCTTCTCTCCCTGCTTTCAATCTCTCTCTTTCAACCCTAACCCTTTTCTCTTTTCTTCTTTTTGAGTATTAATAGCGATTTGATGTCAAAAACTTAAGAAAAAATGCCGCATGTAAGAAGTAAAAGGAAGAGAAGAAGAAGATGATGAACACGCACAAGATTTACGTGGTTAGGCCAAAGATGCCTACATCCACAGAGGAAGAACTTGCAAATAAGTCTTTTACTTATCTCTTTTACAGCTTGTATATTTTCTATGTATGTAACCTTGGTTTCGATTTCTAATTTGTATTTATAACTTACACAAATCAGTTACAGGATGTTTTTTTTTTTTTTTTTTGTTGTAACAGAAAAGAAATAAAAACTTATAGAAGGATTCACATATTTTTACAAATCTCCACCTTGAATCCAACACATGCAAGCTTTTTTCCCTCTAGATTTGACCATTTTTACCCTTTCTCTGGCAAGTCGAAGTTGATCAGCTCTAGACACTTGAGCAACCTCAGCTTCGGCACTGGTTGGTAAGCATGTCGGTAGCATTTTCAGAGGTATGAACTTTCAGCATTTCTACTTCTCCTTCTTCTATTTTATCTCTTAGGAAATGGTACTTTATGTCAATATGCTTTGTTCTTGTATGATACTGAGGATTTTTGTTGAAAGATGTATGGTGCTTTGATTGTCACAAAATATCTTCACTGTGTTTTGTTGTATGCCAAAGTCTTTCAATAATCCTTTTAACTATAGATCTTCTTTGATTGCCTCTGTTAATGCTATGTACTCAGCTTCTGTTGTTGATAAAGCTACTATAGGTTGTAATGATGATTTCCAATTAATTAGATTAGGACCATATAAGAATATATAACCTATTAATGATCTTCTTTTGTCCAAATCACCTGCATAATCTGCATCTACATAACCATATAACTCAATTTCAGAATACATTAGGCTACCAACAATTTGGCTATAGGGTACTATGGACATTTGATTTAGGTGTTCTAGGTCAGAAGCTTTAGGAGAGTTAGCTGAGGATAGCTTGAAATGTTGAGCAATAGGAAGGGTAACTGGTTTGGCATTGCTTAGGTTGAACCTCTTTAGAACTTTCTCACTATAGCTTAGTTGATTTATGCTTGGGACAAGTTATATTTATCTCTTAGGATCTCAATCCCTAGAATCTTGCTTGCCTGTCCCATGTCCTTCATGTCAAACTCTCTCTTTAGGAGATTTTTGACATGAGTTAAGTCTTATTTGGACTTCCCTATTAGTAACATATCATTAACATATATGAGTAGAAACACTTTATCTTTGTAGGATGTAGCGTTTAGGTACACACATATGTCATGAGTACTTCTTTGAAACCCAATACTAGAAATATAGTCATTGAATCTCTTATTCCAGCACCTTGGGGACTATTTAAGTCCATAGATTGACTTAGTTAGAATGCAATAGAGCTCTTCCTTCCCTTTTACTTCATATCCTTTAGGTTGCACCATGTAAATTGTCTCTTCTAGATGTCCATGTAGGAATGTTGTCTTTACATCTAGCTGATATAAATCCAAATTATCTTGAGCAACCACAAATAGGAGAAGTAATAGAGGTTTGCTTGATTACAGGAGAAAATATCTCTGAGTAGTCTATCCCTTGCCTTTGGGCGAAGCCTTTAGCTACCAACCTAGCTTTATAACTCGATTTTTCATTGTTTAAGCCTTCTTTCAACTTATAGATCAACTTGGATGCAATTGGCTTGCACCCTTTAGGTAGGGGAGCTAGAGAACAAGTGTCATTCACATTTAGTGAATGCAATTCTTCATTCATAGTTTCAATCCAACTCCTTGCATCAGACCCTTTTATGGCCTCATCAAAAGTAGTTGGTTCTTGGTCTATAGGAGCCATTATAGCATTGAGCACTAAGTTCATATAGTTCATTTTAGTATATTTAGTAGGAGGTACTACAATTCTTCTTTGTCTATTTCTTGCTAATGAGTATTGATTTAAATCAAGTCCAGTGCTTGCATTAGTTTGTTCCTCGGTCTCCTCCTCTTCCTCTTCTTCTTCAACTTGTAGAAGGATCTATAGTTGGTGCTTTAGGCTTCTCCACCTCAATTTGGGTAGTGGTGGTTTCTTTAGTAGCATCTAAGGTTCCCTCCTTTTGCATATACATCTCTTCCTCTCTGAATGTTACATCTCTACTTATAATAAACTTTCTTTCAGTAGGGTGCCACATCTTGTATCCTTTTACCCCTTCAGTGAAGCCTACAAACATACATTTTATAGCCCTAGCCTTCAACTTCCCTGAATTTTGGTGCACAAACCCAACACAACAAAAAACCTTTAGGTTATCTAAGTTAAGAGGATGTTTAGTCCACTTTTCTTCAGGTGTTAGGAAGTCTAGGTAGGTATGTGGGCACCTATTTAAGGTGTACACAGCGTATGCAACGGCTTCAGCCCAAAATTTCTCACTTAGGATACCATCAGATAGTAAACATCTCACCCTTTCCATGATAGTTCTATTAAGTCTCTCAGCCACTCCATTTTGCTGTGGGGTATATCTCACAGTCCTATGCCTAGTTATGACATTCTCACTACAATGTTTATTAAACTCCTCATTACAAAATTCTAGGACATTATCTGTTCGTAGGTACTTTAGTTTTCTATTAGTTTGCCTTTCAATTAGGATCTTCCACTCTTTAAACTTCTCAAATACTTGGTCTTTAGTTTTTAGAAAATAAACCCAACTTTTCCTTCAGCAGTCATTAGTAAAAGATAATAAGTACCTTGAGCCACTAAGGCTAGGAGTTGTTGCTGGAGCCCATAGGTCTGAATGGACATAGTCTAGGATTTCTTTAGTAGTGTGCTGAGTCTTTGTAAAATTGTGCCTTGTAGACTTGTCGATCACACAATGTTCACAGAAGGATAGTTGTTCACTGATTCTTTGAGGTAGGATACCCAGTTTAGAGAGAGCTTGTAATCCCTTTGAGCTGATATGAGACAACCTCTTGTGCCATAGATCTGCTTCTGTTAGGACAGTTTCTGTTATAGTGTAAGCCACATTTAGTATTTCCACACCTCTGACCACTTACAAATCATTTACTTTTTCCCCAATCAACACAACCTTTGAGTCTTCTATTGCCTCAGGTACTCCACCTTTTCCCTTGTATTCACACCCCATGGTGTCTAACATACCTAAGGAAATCAAATTCCTCTTCAGCATAGGTACATGTCTAACATTTCTAAGCAACTTCACTGTCCCATCCTTCAATCTTAATGAGACTGACCCAATTCTTTGGATTTTACATGATTCATTGTTGCCCATGTAGACTAGTTCTCCATTAGCTTCTTTATAGGTGTTGAAGCATGACTTAAAGGGTGTCATGTGGTAAGTACATCCTAAAACTAAGATCCAATCATGCTTCCCAAGAGGACTTACTTGGTTGGCCTTGTCTCTTATAGAAGCTAGTGCATCAGAGTAGAAATAAGAGTCTTCCACTATAGAAGCTTTAGGTTGTTTCCCTTTAGCATCTTTCTCTTTTTCTTGATTTTTCCTTTTTATGCTGTAGCAATCTCTCATGAAGTGGCCCTTCTTTTTGCAATAGTTGCATCTTAGCTTTGTCTTAGGCTTATGCTCCTCATTAGACTGTTGTTTACCACTTTTATACTGATTTGGTTTGCCTTTGCTCTTAACAAATAGCCCTTCTGCACTAGGTTACTCTTTCTTGGTAGCATGAAGCTCCAATTCTTTGATTTTAAGAGTTAAAATTATAGCATTAGTAGTAATTGACTCTCTGTCGTACTTTAAAGCATTCTTTACCTCTTTGTATGCCTCTGGAAAGGAATTCAATAGGACATAGGCTTCATTGTCATCCCCTAGTTTCTCACCAAGTCTCTTGAATTCGGTTACTATCTTCTTGAACTCATCTAAATTTTTAGTGAGTGCTCTAGCCGAACCCATCTTGAATGTGAAGAACTTCTCTCTAAGAAACATCTTGTTTGGGAAGTCTTTTGTGGCGAGACCTTCCAATTTTGTCTATATCTTGTGAGCTATGTCTTGGTCTATAACCTACCTTAGGACACTGTCACTTAAGTTGAAAATTAGAGTCCCATAGGCTATCAGCTCCATGTCTTCCTTTTCTTGTGCAGTCAATGTTTATGGGAGTTGATGGGTCCAAAAGGGCCTTGTAAGCCTTCTGCTGTCCAAGAATGGCTTGTTTTGGCTCTGCACAAGCCAAAGTCACTATGTCCATCAAACTTTTCTATTTCAAACCTTGCTACTGCCATTTTTACTCATATTTTTTATTCTTGAACCTCCAAGAACTGCTTTCTTGACTTTCTTGAAGCTCTGATACCAATTTGTTGGGCTCGAATGCAATTTTAGGCCCAAAAAATTCAAGAAGCTTGAAGAATTGAAAGTAGGCTTTGAGGTAGGTAAAATGAAAGATTAAAAATCAGCCACGATGGTATGTTGAATGAAACCCACGTGGAAGTCTCTGCTGCTGGAAAAATTGAAAGAAAAAAAATTGAATGGAAAATCTATTTTTCAATTTCCTTCTCTTTCTGCTTTCAATCTCTCCCTTTCAGCTCTAACCCTTTTCTCTTTTCTTCTCTTTGAGTATCAATGGCGATTTGATGTCAAAAACTGAAAGGAAAAATGTTGCATGTAAGAAGTAAAAGGAAGAGAAGAAGTGGCCAAAGATGCTTACATCCACGGAGGAAGAACTTGCAGATAAGTCTTTTATTTATCTCTTTTACAGCTTGTATATTTTATATGTATGTAGCCTTGATTTCGATTTCTGATTTGTATTTATAACTTATACAAATCAGTTACGAGATGCTTTTTTGTTTTGGTAACAGAAAAGAAATAAAAACTAATAGAAGGATTCACATATTTTTACATATCACCAACAGTTGAATTTGTAATTTTGGGAAGAGAGAACATGTAAAAAAGAAGGGGGGGGGGGGGGGGTG